>VKOC01021309.1:0-16580 GCA_009364415.1 Spea multiplicata | reverse complement strand
CACACATCCTAATTTTTAGTTTAAAGGTATTTCAGCCACACCCATTGCTAAAATGAAGCCTATATGCATGCCATCACCATAGACTAACATTGGCAGTAGAATGGTTCCTACTAAAGAGTTCAGTGACTTTAATCTTTAAACATAAGATGCTACCTTTTGCCACAAGTCAGTTTGTGAAATTTGTGCCGTGCTAGATCTGCCCTGGCCCACTGTAGTGCTATTACTGTGAAGTGGAAGTGTTTAAGAGTAATGACAACTCAACCATGAAGCGGTAGACCACTCACAGGGCGGGCTGTGATGAACCATGTAGAGCATAAAAATATGTCTGTATCACTTATTACAGAGTTCCAAATGGAAACAATAATAGCACAAGCACTGTGTGCCAAGTGTAGGAAACAGTGGTGTAAAGCGCACTGCCACTGGACACTGGAGCAGTGGAAATGTATTCTGTAGTGATGAATCAAGGTTCACTTTCTGGAAGTCTGATGGACAAATCAAGGTTTGGTGGATGCCACTAGAATGCTACCTAACCAGAATGTATAGTGCCTACTGTAAAGTTTGGTAGACGAGGGATAATGGTCTGGTACCAGTGAAGGGTAATGTTAATGCTGCAGTATACAAATACATTTTAGAAAATTGTATACATACAACTTAGTGGCACCAGTTTGGGAAAGGCCCTTTCCTGTTCTAGCATGACCATCCCTGTGTGCACAAAGGAAGGTCAATAAAGACATAGATTTATGAGTTTGGTGTGGAGAAACTCAGGAGCCCTGACCTTAACTCCACTAAACACCTTTGGGATGAATTGAGAGCCAGGTCTTCTCTTCCAACATCATTGCCTGATCTAACAAATTCTCTTTTGGGTGATTGGGCTCAAATTCTCACAGACACACCTATATAGGTGTAATGGACAGGTGTCCACATATTTTTAGTCATATAGTATACGGTAGGTTCATTAATATCCAAAATTCTGGAAGGCACTGATAATTAAAACGTAATTATTTCTTTATATTGTTATATCCTACATTTGTGTATTATTGTTTGACTATTTAATTACATACATAAATTCAATGGAAATATAGCTAAGCTCTTGTATCTCTGTAATTAATGATACCTTTTGGCTGATGGAGAACTGTTCTCCATCTTGAAGCAACACAGATTGTTGAGGATTAGAAAGAACATTGCACACAGCTGCAGGTTGCTCACTGATTTTGAAATAAGATGTTTAGTTTCATCTTACACAGTCATATTAAACTAACTGCACCCACCCCATAGTGGAAAAAGTGTAGTCACACATACATCATATTCTCAGAATATACATCCTCTCAAAAGTCCGGGGGCTTTTGTAAATCATTCTGCATATTTATAGTACGGCAATATATGGGAGCAATGGATGTTAGGAGGAAAAAGCAAGTATAGTTTCAGTTTCCTCTTTAGGAATATTCAGCGATGCCCAAATCTGTAAGATATGACTTGACAGCCATAGAATTTGAGTAGAGTTACCAGGTCAACATTCTATTAAAAAAACCCAATATAATAGAGTTCAATATATTTTTAAGATATATATATAACTGTTACTATCTAGGTTTTTTTCCTGAAAACAGGCCACAAATCCAAAAAGTGACCATGCTTTGCTGGTGCCATTTCCACATCCTAACTCCCATGTATCTAGTAAGTTCTAAGTTCTAATAAGTGTTGGTGCAACAGAAGAAGCTAATTGCAGGTAACGTGGCTTGTTTACTCTTATGTTAAATGCATTTGTTTTGTTTTTGCAGTTAATAATACTTATATATATATATATATATATAGATATATATATAGATATACTAATATATTTAGTTATATCGAGAAAATAACAATTACATGTATGTATTTGACATCTGAATTCATACTCCTGATGTGTGCTAGGGCATATGTTCTTTCCCCACTGTTTTTTAAGTGAGTAGTATTGCTTTTAGTCATAAATATTTACATGCTTTTACATTATGTGGCACTTAATTTTCTATTTTATGATTAGTGCTCTGTGGAATGTAGCTCTGAAGATTACCTAATTTGATTTGAGTATTAAGAACTTAGGTTTTATTACATGTTATGTGAGTACTCGGTGAATATTCGGTGGCATTATTGTTATCATTTTTTCCACTTTTTTGGATAAGGAGCCATCCCTATAGAAATGAATATGGTATGATATCACCTGATAATGGTGGTATATAATTTCACATAGTGGTAGCATTGTGGCTTTTTTTTTAATGCTAATGTCCTTGTTTTCACAAGGACATGGTTCAGTTGCCAATTGTATACTGTCAATTGTGGACTTATAAAATGTATCTAATTAAGTTACTCTAATACTCTTCAGTTGAAGTTTTCTATAGATTTCAATGTAGTTTTTTTTTTTAAAAAGTTAAACATTTTGTCAGTTAAATTACAAACTGTCCAACAACTATTAAATCAAGCTTTACATGTGTCCTTCAATTCGAATTTGGTCGATTTTATGAAACTTCTTAAACCAAAAAGATAAAAAAAACAGTAGAACAAATGCCGATCTGAATATTTCATAAAAAAAACAGATAGAGCTCACAATTTTTTTTTTTTTAAATGTTCATTTTTGTATAGGCCATTCTTTTTCTCCATAACTAAAAGAAAATTACTTTCACCGGGTCAACTTTAGTTGAATATTGTGTTGTGTGTATATATATATATTATATATAATATATATATATATATATATTTCTAAAAAACCTCTCACCAATTTATTTCAATGAATGGGATGTTAAATGAAATATTATAATACTTAAACTAAACTCTTTGATTTGCATGAAGTATTTGAAATAAAAGAGTTAAATGTTAACATGTCAGCTTTTAATTTTTAATATAGCTCTTGTTAAGAACTAAGATAAGTGGTCTTAGATGCACCCTCACTAGGCGCACCAGATGTCCCTAGTGTGAATTTAAATATCCGTACCACAGCTGGGAATAATGCCATAGGAAGGATGAGGTGAAGTGGAAAGCAGTTCTCCTTTTATATTTCTCGCACATATTTAGACACATCTGTGGGATCTGATCTCTCAGCAATCTGCTTTGGTGTTATGTCTCTATGGCCTGGAGGCGTAACATTAAAGTGTTAATGACGGTGGGTTCAGAAGTTGTTAATTCTCATTATCATGTGTTTATTGGAAGGGGCAAAAAAAGAGAGTGAAAGCAAAGTGCTTTTTTTATGGCAGATCATTTCTGCTATGTAGCTACCCTGTTGAAATTCTAGTGAGCTGCAGAGGAAATTATCAGTCTCAGTGTAAAGAAAACCCCTTTAAAATGAGTGAATTGAAGAAGAAAGGGGCTAAAAAAGTGTCAAGGTAGTAATTAGCACTGTGAGTCTGGACTGATATTCTCTGTTGCTGCAGGTGCTATAGTATAGGAAGCTAAAGAGAAGGACGATGGGAAGTTTGAGATCAAAGATTATTTTTTGCTACGTGTGCATCATTCCCAGCAAATATTCGAAAAAAACTCAAGCAGCATGAAGTATAGCCCAGCTGATCCAAACTCAGAGAAGGCTGAATACATCTACAGAAGGGTACGCATATGCATACATAAAGAAAGAACTATGAAACTAATTCATAGGTGGCTCAAACATCTCAACTTTCAGTCCACTCTACTTCATTTAAAAGCACGAGACTGGGTGATGCCGGTTAGGAGAATAAGGCCCATACGTGATTTAATTAACTTATATTTTTTGTTTCCCTACTGAAAGCAGGAATGATTACTTAGACAAAAGGTAGAAAGGTTAGTATATATATATATATGTCATAGACAACCAGTGATAACTGAAAAAAACACCAGTTTAGCTATAATCTGCTGTGATTGATCTAGTTCAAAATAAGTGTTTTCGTTTTTTCCAGTAACTATTTTAGACCTCTGTCTGAAATCGAGGGCATCATTCAGTTTGGTCACTGTATGTATGAACCGAAACGTGTTGGTCTTTAATAAGTAGCCATCGTATTCATAAATATCTAGATGTATCTAGCTCTTTTTGGACCAAATACTCTCTTGTCAATATAAGGAAGAAGAGAAGCTCAATGATTTCCTACAATTTAGGAGGCGCCAGTGAGCATGTAGCTCTTGTCTAAGCCAATATGTCCATTCCCCAATTGCTTTTGCTTTGAGTCTTTGTATCCCCCTTGTACATGTTTTATTATTACTATTCCAAATAGTACATTGTTTGCTTTATGCATTTTGAACACTGCAAATGATCAAATGCCTTCCAGATCTACTAGGAGCAATAGATATCTTCACAAGCCAATGTATATCTTACGATATGGGAGACCTACTTGATTTTATTTGCTTGTTTTTTGTTTTACTGCCTCCATAACAATCCTAACCATAAGCTGCTAACCTCTGAGACTGCCAACATCACATAAAATATTTTTTAGACCTGTCTTACCTATTGATAAATTACCGTGGCATTAAAACAGTACTTTGCCGGGACAACAGCTAAACTGAATTTGACACAGACCGATACAGTGCGTTGGGATGTCTTTCTTTGAAAGCTTACATATCTAATTTATTGTAGGCTCTGGAAGGAAAATGCCAAATTGACACTCACCAGCGAACCAGCCCCCATACTAAAATGTTCAGATGTGATGCAGCAGCCGTATGCTAACTCATGCTGTGCTTTTAACCATTACATTTCCAAAGGGGACCGTGCTGGTTAGTAAATAGGTAGAAAATGAGTGGCATCTTAATTCAGGAGGAGGTGGCACTTGTAACAGAGATCTCCCTATACCACAGAAATCTGGATGCTTTGACTATTAAAAAGAGAGAGGGGAGAGAGGGAAACTCTGTCTCCAATGTGGTTGGAGCCAGAGTAGCTAACAACAGTTTTTTTTTTTACTGTTCAATTTGCTCAGAACTGAACACTTGGTTTTGCTGATGGACTACAATGCAGACACAGCCAGACCTCTCTCTGAAAACAAGTTGGGATTATTACTAGCGATACTTGGGAGACCTGAACTTTCTTAAAACAGATTTGGGTTTTTTGTTTTGTCTATCCTAGTCATCATATTTACAAACATAAATAAGAAGTAAATGTGATTTTCTGGAAGACGTTTATTTTGTTTTCTTTCTACTTTTTCCTCTCTTTCCTTTGGTAGCTTTTAAACATTTTTGAACTCTGGAAACAAGGATTGCTCAAAGAAAAAAAAAGCGTAATTACAATTATACAAAAAAACTAGAACAGCCTCAATAAACAGACCTTTAAGGTAAGACTTTGAAATGAAAATTGTATTTTATTTGTATACTGTTACTGCATATTATTGACACAAGACTCCTTGGTTGCTTCCAGGATCTGTTTGTAACGTTCATAAGGTTTGTATACAAATATATATAAAGAGAGATAGACTTAATTCCTTATCACGGAACGGTTAAAGAAAACTCCTATATTAATTGCCTCTTATACATGTATATATATGTATTTTTTTGTTCATTTCCTAGCAACGTCTATGCACGATAAGTTATTTCCTGGTATCGGAAAGAAGGCAGTTTAGATGTGTTTGATGCACAGAAATCTTTAAGCTACAGAAGATATTAAGTAACCATGTCGACTTAAAGCCATCTGCATTGTGTATAAATATGTATAAGCACTCCGCTTTGCAATGCTAGAATGGAGAGTAATGGTAATTGGGTTTAAATTGAAGAGTTGTGCAAACTTTCCACCCCCTTTTGCAAAATGTTTTTCTTTTTAAAGTTGTTATTCCTTAAGAAGTATTTTGTGCCAGGAAGATCCAACAGTTATCAGATTTGGAAACCAAACTTTGTGGGCGTGATTGGAAGAAAAATATGTTTTTTGTATGATTTGGATCACCAAATTGAGACAAAACCATGAGGTCTGCACTGTACAAAATGCATATGTTTAGTAAAAGTAGCTTCTACAAGATTGAATTTACAATTCCTTTTTAATTTAAAACAGACAAAACTAGTCTTAGTTTCTAAACGATGAAGAGAGGGGGAGAACCCTATAACATTTCGCATTGGTCAGAGAAAACACACTGCACAGATTTTGACAGCTTAAGCATCTCATGCGACTTTTAAAGGGGGCTTAGGGAACTTTGGAGCTGAGAGAATGTTTTGACAAATTGCTTCATCGTTGACTACACATTTGTACCAAATCAAGAAAAAGATTTCTTACACTCGGTACAGATTACAAAATTCCTGAAACAAAAAAAGGAGCTAGAAATGTGATTACTTCACAATATGTTGGGTTGTTTTTAAACACTTTCTAAGGTTCATTCTATTAGTCTCAGTATGATGTGGTTAAATACCGTTTAATTACTATATACTAAATTACAAAGCACTTAGTCCATAACTGAAGCAAGTAAATCAATTTAAAGATTGAAATAATCTATTGAAAAAAAAAAAATTTTTTAATCCAGTTGCTAATCGTCCAACAGAATAAGTGTTGGAAACCTAATTGTACAAAAGAACAAAATTCACTTATACTTGTCAGGTTCATTAAATGGTTGCTCTGGCTGCTAAATGAAATATATATCAATGGTCAGCCCATCATAACGTTTACCAAGCTGATGACACCTATATCAAAATATCTTTACACATGAATAGGATAAGTAGGGGGGAAAGTGCAAAAGAAGCAAAATGTTTAGGAATTGTATAGTTCAAAACAACACTCTATAAGGAACCGTAAGCTCTTTCAGTCTGTGCATAGTACCACATTTGTCACTTTTGATACATAACCGTATAATGCTTTGAAGGCTGCGTCCTGAAAACTGTATTGCCAAACCGCTTACGAGACTTGTCTGGCCAACAAACCTGATGTGAAAATAAAAAATATATATATGCATAAAAAAAAACATGTTAATTTTGACCTTTTTTTCAGGCATGTTGACTCATGCACATAGACATACATTCTGTATACAAACAATAACAGAATAAACGTGTTTGATGGATTATATGATATATATATATATATATATATAATTATATGGATTATTATGTACAACAGGCAATTTATTGTAAAGACAAAATTATTTATTTAGTATGGAAAAGCAGCACAGACCCTTTGATTGGGGCAGGGTCTGCACTTTGGTCATCCAATGATGTATTGACTCTTGTCCCTATATTATATTTCTTTGCCCGTTACATTTTATTGGTGTTATACGTGTTATTTCACACTGCTAAATATAAAGAATCATAAAATAAACAGTTTAGGAAGTAACAACAGGGTAATGGTGCACATCATCATAAAAGGCGTCTCAGAATTTCAGCTTTACCTTTAAGTTGTTATGCAGCGTCGCCTTTTACATTGTTTCACGATTTCTCTGTCACACAGCTCATGACATCATCTGTCATAAGCTTTCTTGTGCCTCTTTTCTAGATTTAATGATTAGATATTTTTTTCAACATTTACAAAGAGATGAATGAAATAATAAAAAAAACAACTCATTGGCAAGCCTATCTTTTAAAATACACATAACATATGCATGTATGTAAATTTAATAACTGCTTAGTCGGCCTATCAATGTTACCCTCTTCTTCCTCCAATTACCTCATTCTCCATTTTTTCCAGGGTACATATAATTTCCACAAGCTACTGCCTGGCATTTATAAAGTGCAACTCTGCGGTATGTTTATATGTGTGGAAGGAACTGATTCAATTTTGTAAGCAAATACATTCCATAATGCTGGGCATTGGTTAGTAAAGTGTGGAATGCATGTTTTCTTTTAAAATAGCCATTGCTTACAGCTATCCTAAAGAATTAATAATTTTAGGGCAAGAGTATATATGGGTCAATTGGTTACTACCATCACCAGACACACACACACGCACACATATATATATATATATATATATATATAATATATAATTTGAATATGCATTCTAAAGGGAGATCACTTTCTGTAAAAATATCAGTAATTAGTAAGTTAAAGTTCACTTTCAAGAAGCCTCCACTTAAAAGGACACTCCATATTTCATATGCATTCTACAACTTGTTAAAAAAAAAATAGAGGCACCTTAACAAAGCCCCTCCTGTGGTCTCATTTTTGCTTGAAGCTGGACTCTCTTACTCACTTAGCCATCACTTGAGCCGATGGGCAGTGAGTATACCACATGGGTGCCCGCAACAAGAAATGTGTTCAAATGAACACTGTATGCCTAGAAGATGGTAAGCGGGTAAAGAGGCAAATGCATATGGGGGGATACTGAGGAATCCCTCTGAGCATTGGCAAGGCAGACCACACAAAAGGGGACCACTCAGCTATCATATGCAATTAGGAGGATATGATAGCTGGAGTGTCCTTTTAACTATGAGTAATGCGGAGCCATCTCAGCCCTTCTAACACAAGAAACTAATTGGCTCTTTATAATGCACAGTGAAATCATGTAATTGAAGTTGAGTCTTTGACGAATGGCATCAGTGCGATATCTCTAACATTTCAATGTTACATGTTTAACTAATCCCATTTGAACCCATTCTGGGAGATAAAAGACAGAACCTGCATTCTCTCTGGCGAAGAGACCTACAGAAAAATGTGTGTTTTAGTGGAGACCATAGTGTCTTACAGTGAAAAACTACAAATGTTTTAAATTCAAGAGGGGATACAAAGGAAACAGTACACTTAGCTTGGATAACCAAACGGTTGTAGAAGAGTCATGTGAACTAAAAAAAAGCCATACCCTCTCTTTGCCCAATTTATACCCTAAGAAAAATGATGATACAGTTGACGCTAAAAAAATACATTCTTCAAGGTTTATACTTGAAGTGAGGTTTGGAAGGTTTTTGATGTAGGTCTGATAAAACAATAGAGGCTGTTTTTTAACTACTATTATTTAAGCTGCATGAACAGAGTACTTTCATGTACCTTAAAATCTGTGGTATATGTCTCCTTGTTAATAATAGTAGCTATTGAATTTTAGGTAGATTATGCCTTATATAATATATATGGGAATACATACCCTGTTTCCCCGATAGTAAGACACCCCCGATTGTAAGACGTATCGGGAGTTTCAGAGGGGTCAGCTAATATAAGCCATACCCCGAAAGTAAGACATATGTCTTACTTTCGGGGAAACACGGGGGATTTGCCTCCAGTGACGTGCGGTACAAAGAGTGGGGCTGGGGGTGCCAGGCCAGTGCCCTCCCCCTCCGACTGAAAAGACGGCGCCGTTTTGATCAGTCTGCCGACAGGTGTCACTGGCTCTGTGTCCTCCCGGAAAAAGGTCAGTGCTGGTCATACAGAGAGAGACCAAGGAGGGGGAGGGGGGTGTGAAGAGATTCTCTGCAGCTCTTATTGTAACCGCAAGATGCAGCTGAGGAGGACTACAAGTCCCAACATACCGGGCTGTGTGGGCTTACAGTTCTCCTCTGCTGTTAATAAATGTTAATTTTATGGTTAAAACAAAAAATTCGACAATTTTTTCCCAATATAAGACATACCCCGAAAGTAAGACATAGTGGGGCTTTTAGGGATAAAAAGAAAGTAAGACACTGTCTTACTTTCGGGGAAACACGGTAGTTAACATTTGTGAGAAATCTAATTATGGAGGCAGCAAAAAAGTCCCAGAGGTCCCTCTTCACACCCTTTCTGTAGCAAATAACAAAGAGGCATTCATACTGTATAATTATTATAAGCCACAGAAAGGAGTATACCTCAGTGCCGTAACACAAAATGTTTCACAGTTCACAGCACACATGTGTATGTAAAATGGAAATCTCGGTGAATGCTTCAATACATATATATATTGTGTATATATATGTTGATATATGTTGAGTTAAAAAGGCCAAGGGGCTGCCTCTGTTGTGTGTGTATATATATATATATATAGATATATGTATATATATTATATATATATATATATATATATATACACAACAGAGGCAGCCCCTTGGCCTTTTTAACTCTCTTGGGGTCCATATGCATAGCTATGCCCACTTCTTTAACACAAACATACATCCTTGCCTGCTATCAAGAGCTAGAGAGGGTGATCTCAGTATAGAAAGCATTACCCTATTTTAAATGTACTGAATAAAAAATGAATATAACCTTAAAATATTGACAAATTGTGCATCAGTTGTAAAATATCAATAATGTTTAAATTAATGAGGAGAACCCCTTTCCCCAGCTTCCTCCAATAGTGTTGCCCAACCAGTATAGTCATCATAAAAGAAAGTGGTGGTAGTTGGTACTGTATGGATTCAGCAGTCTTCTGCAAGTATCATTACAACAGCAAAATTATTTTATGCAATTTTGTATTTAAGTACATGAGTTATGTATTAGAGATTTTGTTCAATATATGAATTGCTGATTGGACCATTGGTCGCTACTGTGATAATAACCTTGCAGTAGAATCACTGTTTTATATAAGTCACTGTATTTACTATGTTGGGAGAACGTCAATAAAAATGTGTGAATTTGTAATTATAATTATTATTATTATTCAGTGCTGCATTTAATATACCGTATATATTGCTTTACTGTATTGTGTGTTATTACTAACAATTTAACAAGAAAGCGGCGGGGTAACACAAAACCCCAAGCCCCGGCTGTAATTCCACTTGAAACTTGAATATTACAACCCAATATGTATTAAGATTAGTTCCATTAATAAAGAATAGGTGTAGCCTGTTCACTGGGCCGTTGATCCCCACGGCTGGTATGAAAAGTTCGCAAGTCCAAGTGTTTCTTTAACAATGTTCACATTGGTGAAAATGTGACTACAGTGACGTGAAAGAGTGGAGAAATATGGGAGATGCAGGTTCCCATCCCTTTTCTCTGGTTACTTGATTTGTGACATCACCACCACAAATGTTATTATAATACCATTCTGACATTGCTACAACTGAGTTGGTAATCTTGAAATATTATAAAATAGAGGGCTTTTTTTTTACTACATCTTGTCATTGCATTATTATTTCCTGTTTCTTTCAAAGAGGGTGGAGTAACTCAATAATCTGCAACAGATGCACCTGGGTACATTAGAACCAGCTGCGGACATAATATGGTAGTACATGCCTGCTATACATAAAGCACATTTATATATGTTGAAACAAAATCATCGGAACAAACATTCGGGGCGGGGGGATCCATGCTAAAAGTCTATGTTACAGAGTATATTGCTATTTAAAGAGACAGTAATTCTCAAAATATTTAAATCTGCAAATAACAATCTCCTTATCACCAGTTTTATCTTTAATCGCCCCAATGGATCACACCAATAATGTCTTTGAGGGCATTCTGATTCCTGGTAAAGATTTGTAAGAAAAATTACTGTATGAACAATTGATTATCTGCTAAACTAAATACAGATAACATCACTGTATTGCTCTAGTAAATTGCTTATTCTGCAGTTCACTTGAAATCTAGTCCAAAATTAAAATGTGTCTGCCACAGTGAGATCATTTTATGATCTGATTAGATTGCTTCATAGAATACTGTAAATTATAATACTGGTGCATTTGCTATATGGGGATATCACCATTACGACTCTATGAACTGCATGAAAGTGGCACATATAACATCAAACATGCAAAATGTACTTAATTGTAATACATATTTGCTGGTCTCTTCTTATTACAAGCTCTGTCCAACCTTGACAGAGGTCAAGTGCTGTTGTGACATGGTCACAACCTAATTAGAGATTTCCACAATTTTCACCTTCATTATTAGGACAGAAATAGGAAATACAAAGGGGGTTGTGTATAAAAAGTGATTTTTATACAAAAACTCAAAGGTGGTCTTATCACCAAAGCAACCACTGAAATGGCCCAAATTTCAATACTGACAAAAACAACACGTTTCAAACCTCAACCCCAATTCAGCACCCATGGTTTGTGATGATTCTCAGCTAAGAGGCTTGCTTCTATGACAATTCGAAAAGTTAGTGTATTATGTAGTAAATGCCATTTTTTGTTAGTCTATACCAGGGGTAGGCAACCTTCGGCACTCCAGATGTTGTGAACTACATGTCCTTTGATGCTTTGCCAGCATTATGACTGTAAGAGCATTATGGGAGATGTAGTCCACAACATCAGGAGTGCCGAAGGTTGCCTACACCTGGTCTATACCACAGGGAGAATGTATTCCATTTTGTAGCATAGCTTAGAAAAATGCTTCTTAAGGTCTCATCAACGACAGCCCCCATTAAGTAGTGTTCCTATTTGCCAGGTTCAGATTTCCAAAGCAAAGCAAGATGAGCATGGAAAATGGTGGCAGTGCAGGTTTATGTAATCAACATACCTGGGAACTTCTGAGTTCTGGCTACTCGGAGCCTTTCCTTGCGGGACGCGGCCAGGACTGCCCACTGAGGTCAAGGGGCAGTCCAATGATGTAGGTGGGCGGTCCCGGTGACATCAGTAAGCGTTCTTGATTATGTCAGGGGCGTTCTCGCTGATGTCAATGAGTGTTCCCACTAATATCGTGGGGAACACCCCCATTTAAAGGGGAAATGGGCGGGGAGCAGGGTGTGTCAAGAGCCTGCTCCCGCGACTTGGAGGATTTGAGTGCTGTCCATGTTCAACCCCAAAGGTTTTGGACACAGAAAAAAAACCTTTTTCTTATGCGGTGTTCAACATGCCCTCTAACATGTACACACCTATATAATCATTTGTCCTTGGCTGTACTGGCTCAAAAATTAGAAATGAAAGACTAAGTACCGCAGGCATTTGCTCCAAGGAGTCCGTGCATAAAGTGAATATAGAGGCAAAAAGTGATCATTGTTAACCATGTTTTCACATGCCTTCCCAGTATCCTTTGCCGTTGTGGCAGCACTACAAGATTTCTGAGAGAAAAACAAGTCTCCTGGCTTGTCTGGTCGATGTAGACTAGTGTTTAATAATTTCGCTGTTACCCCCTTTATTTTTAAGCACAGGCGTTTTCCATCACTATTACCCCACCATAACTTTTGTTGAAGCAAATTCACACACAGCCTAATCAGATCTCAGTCAATCTTAACCTTTTGTTTCTCCTGAGCCTCCTTTTTCTGAAATGTAATTCCCCTGTATACTTTACTGGTCTCTGGTGCTCTGTAAATTTTACTAAGCTAAGAGGTAATGTTCAATGAAATTTACAGCAACGGTGGTAACAGGCCATTTGCTGTCCATTCAGCATGTCTGGCTTATTTATTTAACTATCAGAAGTACATTCTGCCTGCTTTGTAGTTGTGTAGTCGAAGGGGAAGAACAGTTATTCATTGTATGCAATGAATTAGCCTTTTAAAACTGTGAACAGATAATGGATATAATATCTAGGACGGCTAGAAATCCCAAAAGATTAAAGGTGGGTCACTTTAATTTGCGTTAGAATTTGGTCAGCAGGGCTTGATCATACTACTTTCTAACACTACATGTCCAATTGCTATACATATAACCAAAGATCATGCAAAGGTCATACAAAGTCAATATATTTCACTGATCCCTAAAACAAAATAAACAAGGAAAATATGCATGCCTCTGTACTGTTACTCTGAGCCGAACAATAAAGTTTTGTCCATACATATGATTCCAATTTCTTGTCTCAAATGTTGTTTCTTTTCCCTTTACTCTTTTTGGCCTTTTATGTTATCTCTTGGGAAGTGTTTTTTCCCTAATATATGTACATTTCATATATTATGAACATTCCAGCCATCATATGAAATGTAAAGTATGTGTAGTTGAGAGGCTCCTTTATATTTACATGGTAAATTTCATCCTATATGCATTCGCCCCTTTCCCTACCAGCCCACCAGTTATATTATGTGTTCATCCAAACATCTCCTGACACGTGATGTGCTCGTATCCAGTCAACTCCAGCGCTGGCTCGGCGAACCACGCAGGGGTTGTAATGTATATAACTTACTGGTTCCCACTTGACTGCAGTTAATTATGTAACAAAACATTATTAACCCCCTTATGGACAATGGCCGGTCCCTAAACCCATAGAAAACAATGCATTTTGAGCCCGTACATGTACGGACTTTGTCATTAAGGGGTTAAAAGAAGGAATGTAATCTATTGGACCTCTACAAATAAAATGTAATGAAATGACACGTTTAACTTAATTAAAACAAATCTTACCTAAGTACATTTGCTTTATAATTGGTTCTTTAAAGAGGCACTCCAGATTTTATACACACTTTAATAATAATGATAACTGAGAGGTCCTTATAAAATACTCTTGCCGATCCATTTGTCCCTTTTCCCAGATCACGGCTATTTGCCGTGCAGGCAGGGCTGGTGCAAGGATTTTTGCCGCCACCTGGCTCCACCCCCACAAGCCCCTCCCCTTTTACCACACCCACTTATAGTGGCTGACTCGCTCCCACTCCTCCCCATAGTGACCGCAAGCCGCAGCCGCGTTTACGGAATGACCGGGCGCCTACTTTGCCTATAGGTGGCGCCGGCCCTGCGTGCAGATGTGCCTGGCTGAACACAGAGGCTATGTGGTATAAGTACTTGTCTCCCGTCAGCTCCAGTGCAGGCTCGACCAATGCCATGGGTGGGTTTATGGGTGCATGCACACATTTTAGCTCCCATTCATTTTTTAAAAGCTGCCAGTTAGTATCACCCTAAGGTAAATGCTTTATTTTTTTATTTAAACTCGTGTGTTCTTTGGATACATCTAGTGAGTTCATCTTTATGAGACAATAGTAGGTGTTAAGGTACTTTATTATTATTATCTTTCATTTATATAGCGCCAACAGTTTACGCAGCGCTTAATACAATATATAAATTCAAGGGATATGACAAGACAAGAATTGACAGACTAAGACAAACTGATACATTTGGTGGAGAGAGCCCTGCTCACAAGCTTACTTTAATATACATTCTTTTCTATCTGGGACATTATGCTACCCTTTTTGTCTTTTTTATTTAAAAATAATAATGTGTTTGTGTACATAGAATAATGTGTTCAGATTTTACATACAAACTAAAAGGCGAAGTAATGCAAGGTATATATATATATATATATATATATATGTGTCTGGAATGATTGGATGTCAGTATAATTATTCTGTCTGCTATACGTGGCAATTCATTTAAATTAAAATATTGTACTTATTTTAAAAATAAGTACAAGGAAGGAAGATCTTGACTCTTAATCTTAAGATTTAGACCAAATACTTAAAATGTATAAAATGCTGGGTGGATCCCTTCATTGGTTTTCAATTCCTTCTTATTTTTTGTTTCAGCTGATCACACCAGACTCAGAGTGAGTTCTCCAAGCTAGTCTGGGTTGAACATTTTTGGAAATTGTTATATTTGGTTACCATAGCATTTGTAAAAAGAAAAGCCGCTTTAAGATTTTCTACTGTTTGAATACTTGTTGTATTTGTACCCAGAAATATAAGCGACCAAGAATTCCCAAGATATAACAATGAAGTGACTCATGTATGCTTCATATGGACAGTTCACACAACAAGCTAAAAGGGTGATAAGATACTTTATTACTTCAATGCGCCTTTTTAAAAACATATCTTATAACATATTAAGATAGTATCTTATTATTTTCATGCATATATAATTATATTATTATCCACATTTTTATTTTATTCTTTGATTTGAATGATATTAACACATGATAAGGTATTAACAGTTAAAATGTATAAATGTAAAATAAAAATATATTATGTACCATGTGTGTACATTGTGTATAAGAAGATGAAAAGAAGATATCAGCCACTATTTATAGGCTGGGCTAAAACTGCAAATGTAGCATGATTGTCTCAGACATTTTTATTCTTTTTTTGTGTTTAACTTGCAATACCTCATATAACCACAAGACTATCTAGAACAACAGGAGCTTTGGGCAGCATCTACACTAAAACTGGATTAAAGGAACAGGACTAAAAAGCATACTTTGGGCAACTGCATTATACCGACTTTGGCTGTGTTTTGCCAACGTTGTCAGTCATCGCCTCCTGCTGTTACCTGCAGAGATCTATATTGGTTGGGTGAGGCCATAGGTATGACCAATGACTAGTCTCCAGGGCCTATCTAATGATGTCATATCCTGGCTATCCATCTTAATGTAAGTTATGGAGCCAGTACCAGTAGGTTAACATCCAAGCCATTTTCATACAGACTGCCAAGGAGATGAAGAAATTTGTTATCCCAGGACTCTAAAGCCAATACATCAGTGTTTTCAATTGGTTTTATTGGTTAGAAAGAACAAAAGTTCCCTGTTTCTGGCTAATTCCAAGCTTCATTGCCACTGTTATTAGATTTTACTCAGTTCATCTTCGGGAAATCATTGTATACTAGCCATGAACCCTGTCATGTAGCAGTCTTAATTATAGTAGTCCATTTAGTCATATAAGACATTTAGGTCACGGAAATTTTACACACTGTAGCTTTCCAGCTGGCCAGACAAACAGACATGGATTTATAATACATTCCTGCCACGCCACTGAGAAATTCAGCAATCTGGCCGTCATACAGCTACACTGTGTTCAATCATAAAACTTTTTCTGCTGGTATGTGACTTAACCCACTTCTGGCCATCGAATGACTTATAATCAATAAAACTCTTTCTTGTGGTTTACCATTAGCCAAAGGTCCAAAGTACAATTAATGAAAGACTGGAAAGGGTATATTCAG
>VKOC01021308.1:0-47425 GCA_009364415.1 Spea multiplicata | reverse complement strand
AGGGGAGCGAATGCAACAATGTCACAAAAATCCACAAAGGAAACTCTGTCCCAGGAATGTTACTTTTCTTTGGCCAAAATATTGTATTTCCAAAGCAAAAGGTTTCTGTTTAGATTGGAATCACTTTAGTTTCTCTTTTTTTTTCTAGAAGTTGCTGTTTTGTTAACCCCCCCCCAAAAATCATTACCTCCAAAGGTCCCTGTTTGGGATGATCAGTCCCTCTTTGGGCCAAATCCCTTCTGTCCCTCTATGTACCGTGTAAACTGGTGGGGGGGGGGGCTGGCACCTTTTGGTCCAGGGGGCTCATAAAGCAAAGTGGCCCTATCAGCCCCTTGACCCCCCCCAGTAACTAAATACTAAATACGCAAACACACATTTACACAGTTACACATACATTCATGCACACACACACTCATGCTAACACATCGGACACGACTTTTGTGAACAATTTTGGACCAGCCCGGGAGGGAGGGTAATTTCCCCCCATACACGAACATATACAAACACATACACACACATATATGTACACACACACACACATACACACACACATATATACACACACATATACACATGCACACATATATATACACACACATACACACACCTATATACACACACACACATATATATATATATATATAGACATGCAGACACACATACACACATATATATACTCACACATACACACAACTATATATAATACACACACACACATACAACACAACCACACCCCTGGGTATACTACACACATATACCACATATATACACACACATATATACACACACATATATACACCATGCACACATGCACACACATATACACACACATATATATACACACACATATGCACACGCATAAAAACACACACACATATACACACACACATACACACACATATACACACACACATACACACACATATATACACACACATACACACACATATATACACACACATTTAAAGGGACCTCTCAGCTATTCTCAACAAGCATTCCTAAATTGATGCTGAATTGACAATGAATCGACTTGAATTTTTTCGATATTACAATAAAAGTCAATTTTATGAAATAATCATAGAATACGTCATTCATCGTTTCATGAGTCAGCTAATAACACGGGTCACGTGTACCATGCCATGTGTCATGTTAATAATTATGGTCAGGGTTATAGGAGGCCAGTTGTCCTTCACCAATGCTTTCGTAACTGTAGAGGTTTTTTTCAAGCAATAATTTATTTATCAGCTTAAAGAGGTTCTGCAGAATCTGAAGTTTTTTTCTTAGATTTTATTTTCCCGTTATATATATATATTTCTATAGTAGAAACGCAATACCGAGAACATGGCCTGTTCAGCGGCATCGAGTTTGTGTTACTCACTTTCAGAAACAATTGTTTATTCCAACGGCCAGAGATGACACTTGGTGAATGACACTTAGCAAGCCTGTTAGCGCCAACTGTTACCAAATCAGAGACAACTGGCAACAAGACAAAAAAAATTGTCTGTTTTTGTGCATTTATTATTTAAACTTCTGGGTAAATAAACTACAAAAAAAACATGCATTTATTTCAATTATATTTTAATATTTGTTTTAAAAATATATTAAAATAAATATCAAACTGTCATGAAACCCATCAACGACTAACTAATATTTATTAAAAGTAAAAAGTTATGCATATTCATTACATTCTGGTCATTCTGTGATGGTGTTTAACCCCTTAATGGCAAAGCCCTTACATGTACGGGCTCAAAATGCATTGCTGTCAATGGGGACCGCCCATTGTCCTTAAGGGGTTAATATGCCACATTAGCTTACACTTTTCTGTGGCCATGAAAGGCCACTGAGGCTTATTAGCATACCTGGGAGCTTTCAGGGTTTGCCCCCAAGTCTCAGGGTTTTTTGCCTCAATCTCAGGGTAAAGGGGCAGATTCTCAGGATCACAGTCTGGAGCTGATTCCTTCACCGCTGTGATCGTATCTAAGACTCCCAATCGGTATGTTATGGTTAATATCCCTGCTTGAATGCAGGTGACTCAATGAAGTTTATCTTCAAGTAATGGCAAGTCGAGGTTCTCATGAGATTTATGATTAGAGCCACTTGGAGAGTCTCTACATAGAATCTTCATTGTGGGCCACCTTAAGGACAATCGGCGGTCACTAAACCCATTGGAACCAATGCATTTTGAGCCCGTACATGTACGGGGTTTGTCATTAAGGGGTTAAAAGGTTGATATTTCAAGAGACTCAGGAGCAGCTCATTGGAAAGTTCCCATGGTATGTCTATGAGACATTATTTAAAAGCCCAACATAGCTGCTAAAGGTCCTGCTTTTGTGGTCACTGGCAATTATGGGACAGTTGGGGAGATCCTTTGATCTCCCATGACCGGCTAGGGGGAGCTGTGCAATAAAGCTCCCATGGAGCCACCTCGCAACGCTCTGGAGCAGAGCGCCATCAGGTGGCCACGTGGCTCTTCATTAATTTCCGACGATTCTACAATGAAGATCTCTTTAGATTCCTACTGTTGGCCAGAGTAGGAGATTGTCTATGGCTTCTTGGAAGTAGAGTCCATTTAGGACTCAAATCCTCCTTTCCTCCCCTGGTGACCCTCTTTTCTAGGAGCTCAGAATGTTTGCTGGGTATGAGGGTATCGCAGGGTTCTACAGCCCTTAAATAATCAGCTCAGTGTGATGTTTGAGCAGTGAAATATCACATGACTGACAACAATGGCCGCCTCCAGGTCAGCAGATAAAAGAAGTTCATCGGAACAAAAGAAGGAAAAGTCTATGGGACTTCTCCTCTGATGACAACAAAATGTTCTGGAAATCCCTGTATTGGTCTTTTAAGAGATGTTTTAGAGACAGGAACCCGTTCAGTGTAGACTGGCGTTGACGTTCAGTTGTTGTAGCCTCTAATCTGGACCACGAAATGTGTTCTCACACTTGTCCGATGACATCACATGGACTGGATCACTTAGTGAATAGCAGATGCTCCTGCTGACTGGGTCTGGAGTTAAGTCAACAGGGCATGGAATGCACAGGTTTTACTCCGAATGCCTGCAGTCTTCACCTGTTCAGATTCTGTCATTCTTCTTTTGCAGCATTTCATACCTCCCAACTGTCCCTGTTTAAAGGCACACTCCCGCGTCCCAGGCAAAATCCTGAACTATAAGTGCATACCCGATCCCATGTTTACATTCCTTCCAGTCTCTGTAAAGTATCATAAACCAGAAAAAAGTTCATGGAAATTAGATGTGATCATGATTTAAGGTTCCAACACAATTTAATATTTTTGAGAACCCTTCAGTATAATTTAATTAATAAATATCTTCATAATAAATATCCAGTGAAACATGGCATTCATTTATATCCACATTTTTAAATAGGGTTTGCAGCTGTAGATTTGAGAGAAATAAGACTCAAAGTTGGATATCTTGATGGAGGTCTAGATGGAGGTCTGTGATCCGTCTGACACCTAAATGCAATAAATATACTTTGATTTAAGACATTCTGCAACTGCTTTTAATGGAATATTAATGGTTAAAAATCTATACAATGTACAAAGGGGTGTAACTAGAAACCACAAATGCCCCGGTACAAGAATTGCCAGGGGCCCCACAACTTCACCAAGCAACATGTCCCACAGTGCCACCTTTGTCACCAAACAGCTTATGATTGCCACCTTTGCCCCCAAGCAGCTTACCAGTGTCATCCTACCCCCAAAAACTCTTTCACATACACATTCATATTAACACACATATACATATACATTCATGCTCACACACACATTCATGCTCACATACATACATACATACAAACATGCATACCTCCTCCCTTCCACCTATACCCCCTTACCTCTCCTGCGAGAGGTACCTTCATACCTCCTAGCAGTCCCGGTTTTCACAGAACAGTCCTGATTTTTGGGCAGTGTCCCAGGTAGCTGCCCCACTGCAGCATAGGATGGAAGAGGGGATCTTCTGATCTCGCCTGACCAAGCTAGGGAGGCAAAAAATCAATGGAGGTCTGTATCTCCTTCCAGCCAAAACCCACCCTGGGCAGTTGCCCCTTTTGCTCTGTGGACTGCCCTAGTTAGACAGCCAGCTCCTCATTCTCTGTGTCGAGGTGCAGCGTTGGTGTTCTCGGGAGGCGACGGGCCATTTTCATGTATCTGTTTTTTTCACACTACTGAGAAACGAAGCAAATAATTATAAATAACTGTAATTAACACCATACTGTGGACAGAGATGTACTTTCATATAATTAACATTAAATACAGAAAATGAATAAATGCTGCATTTCTACAATGGAAAACCATCCCAGTTTATCGGAGGCTCATTGCTCCATTAACCAAGGTGTTTTTGCACCCCCTCGCAATGTTAATAGCTTTCATCGACTGTAAAGGATAATTATTAGCTCCCTTTGTTACCATGGAAATTAATCTTTTTGCATTAAATAAATGATCACCGACTAGTTCCCTTTATTTAATTCAGAGGAATTGTCTACTTGCTTTAGTATAATTCTTGAGCACTCCCCGATAGACCTGAATATTAAAAAAAAAGCCATTACACAAACACTTTTAATAGAGCATTAGATAAAATGCTCGGAATGAAAGGGCTCTCTGCGATCGATAGTAATTGTATTTAATCTTTTAAAGGTGTTGTTCCACTTACACAAAACACCAATAACACTCCCCATCAAATTACCTTATTAAGGTAATATATTTTATTCTTTCCTACAAAGGTTTGTTCACTGATGTCTGTCAGTGACTTTATTATATCACATGTCAATTAAATGTTCCTCACAAAATCATTAATGAGTCTACTTGATTAAAGACCCAGACTAGCCATCTGGCACAACAGCCAAATGCCCGAGATCGTTCCGTATCCACCCCACCAGCTAGATATCCCTGGCTGTTTGCTACTGTGGCCTGCCATATTCAGCCGTTGGCCGCTGGTCATTAGGTGGCTGCCGGTCTTAAAGTGCCAGGGCCTCTGCTTCAGTGTAAACTAACACTGTGTGCTGGCAATTGATGGCGAGTGCCAGGTTATGGCATCGTATGCCGGCGATCAGCATTGAAGCCACGTGGACTTTAAGAAGGAAAAAAGAGAAGGAGAACGATAAGAGATTGGGGAGAAAGGGGGTAGTAGTAAGGATACAGAGAAATAAAAGAGAGAATTAGGAGGAGAGATAAAGAGAAAGGAAAGAGACAGCTAGAAAGGGGTGAGATAATGAGAAGGAAGATGGGGGAAGGGGGAGGAGATCATAAGAACGGGGAGATATAATGAGACATTAGAGAGATGGGGATAATGAAAGGGGTAATGAAAAGAGGCGAGAGAGTGTATTTCATTTTGAAAGTATGTTTATGTTAGGGCAAGTGTGAGCCAGTATGTTTGTGTGTAAGTGCAAGCATAAATGTGCATGTGTATGTAACATTAGGAACATTATGTCCTTCAGGAACATTATTTTAAGCATATCCCCACACATGCCAGATGTCCAAAGTTAGACACCTGTATTGAGGTTGTGACTTGGGGCAGAGAGGGTAGTGGGCAAACCTGAAGGGCATTGTCGGACACCAGAAGGGGCATTGTTCGGGCAGGGATGCATGCCCACCATACTTGAAGAGCCACCTTGCAACGCTCAGCTTCAGAGAGTAGCGAGGTGGCCACGTGGTAGCCTCCATGGAGGTTTGCCCAGCGGCAGCACAGACCTCCATTGATTTTTTTGGCTGGTCATGGTAGATCAGAGGTTCTTCCTAACTGGCTCATCATCCCTACTGCTCATAATAGCGGGACACTTAGGAGGTATGCTTTAAGTATGAATACTACCCTGGTTTTTATTTGGCCCATAGATGTTACTTTACTATGCTGCACAGAATGGGCCTTACTTTGTTCATTTATAACACAGTTACATTAGGTTTGTTTGTTTTAAAGTTTTGGTATCGATTTCACGTTCCTAATATCCTAGTTATAGGTGGATGGGATTCCACAGTCTCAGAATAAAGTGTTTTCAAAATGATCAGCTAATCTAACCCATTTCTTCAAGTGATTTAAGTCATATGGATATAGATCTTTTCAAAAAAGAACATTGTTGGTTTTCTTCTTGCAGAATCCCAGACATTCGTATTCTTAATTCTTGACAAGACTGTAAACAACCCAAAGCCGCAACACTGAGCCAGGCTTGGATCTGCTGTTTTGGTCTTCTGCTGGGTTCAACCTTTATCCTGGATATACCTTTTAAACCCTCTGATGTGCTTTAATGATTTTCAAAACATATTCGCTAAATCTTTATAGACACAACTGAACCTCACCTTAAAATCTGGGATCACTTGTAAAATATCTTAAATATTATTGCATTTTTTTTCTTTCTGTTTAAAACATCAATAGAACAATACAATGCTGGAATGGAAAGATGTCAGCCGGCCAGACAGCAAGAATACAAGAAGCCTAGTCTTAAAGGTATAGTGAAGCTTCATGATAAGACTAGACCTCGGGGGGCTGGGGTGCCAACCCTTCTGAAACCAAACCAGGGGCACATCGCCCTATTGGTTTATTAGGCTTCGCAGTGCGGCACTGTTCAGTGGGCCGGTTATAAGCAAGATCTCTGATCCCCCCAGTTGGAACATTTACACAATGGAGGACTGGCTTGAGAAGACACAGCCTCTATAGCACACGGTTCTCAGCCACTGTGCATGCTTAATAGATGGAGCATCAAGATATGATGTCATGTCCTAGTGCTCAGCAGAGAAGCAACCTCTTGGCTTCCTCTTGGTTCACCCTGTTTGCCTCTACCATTGACCTCTGCTTGGAATACTCATGTTTGATTGTTTGTCTGTTGCCTTGACCATTCGGACTGTTCCTGACTATGCCTTTTGGTGTTTATCATTTTAGAAAAGTTTGGAGCAAGTACAAATTCAGCTTGAGATACTCTAAAAAACAGAGAATTTGGTGTCCAGGTCTTCTGGCTGGTTTAATTTGGAACCAAATAGTAATCCCGTAAACTCAAATGATGGATACGAGGGGCACGAAATGTAAGGTTCAAAATGGAAGTAGAAAAAGTCCTAGACCACACTCAGTTGGTGTACCAAAAGCATGAAACGGTCAACTTGCTCATGTTAGACATTTTCATATGTGGGTCTTTGAGAGACACATAATCCCCAAAAAAAGTGTAATTCCAAAAAAAGTGTTGTAACATAAATAGCATTTTTTTTATTAAAAAATGAGAACTAGGTTGAGTAACAGGCTTGGTTGCCATCCAGCATCTTTTAAGTGTTTTTTTTACAATTGCTGAGATAGGAGCACAGCTGACATAAATATACCTGTATTCATATGTGCAGCACTAAAAATACAGCAAGAAGAAACATAATGTTCCATCTGCGTCTTTTTTTATATAAACTAGTCGTATTACATTTTCTGCTTTTCCGAAGAGCAGATTTTCTCTGTATTTCATATTATAGCAGTAATGTAAATATTTGAAAATAAAAGGTAATAAAATGTAGGCTTTAATCTTCCAGATACAGAGTTTTCTGAACTATACAAATGCTTCCCTTATTTATTTATCTAGATGCGTTACTAAGAGATGGGAGAGGGGAGCTCCAGATCCTACAAATGTTGGCAAACGGATTGGTATTCTGTCTTGGGGCCATTATTTCTGGTGGTCTGGTTTTGGAGCAGAAGAACAAGTGTTTCCATGTGCAGAGATGGCTTTGTCCTGCTCCCCAAGAGTCCACGCGCATAGAGAGACTCAAGGAGCTAATTTACCATGTCAGAAAAGGTGTCTGGGCCACGTTCCTCCTTCAATGGCAGGAAAGAAGTTTCTGGCTATGCCCACTCCCTGCCCACTACCCGTCCTACTTCCAGTACACTTAAGGGAGCCTGGGGCTAGCCACATCCATATGCAGCTAGCCCTACCCCATGTGCTGTCACCCTCACGCCATGCACTCCTAGCTTTGTCACTTCCCCAGAAGAAGGAGAGCTCCAGGTGGCGCAAGTTGGGAAGTTCCAAAGTATGGTCAACACCATCATCAACGTGTGTAATAAGAGCAATTCTGGGGCAAACTGGTAAAAGTGAAGCAAGGATTATTCCTTTGGTTGCTATGCACAGAATAATTTTTAGACATAAATTCTGGGACAGAATATAATTATTTTAATTAAAAACTTAAAGATACATTTTTCTAAAGTGTTAATGGGCTGGTTGGTGAGGTCACTGATCGTCCCTTTAACCAGGCCATTGAGCAGTGGAGCTACAGGGAGCCTCATCACCCAAGAGGCTCTCTGTTTTAAGGCAAGGGTTAAAACCTCATTTTGTGGGTTTGACCTACAAAACAAATTCAGTTTGAGGATGTTCCATACATATGGCAGCGCGATTGTTTATCTAGATATGGATAATCACAGCACTTCAAGGCAGTCTCCATGAATACATTTTTATATTCAAGTAAATAAAAAAATACTAAAAAATCTAATTCTTGGACCGAAGCGTGAATCTGTCAATGAGAATGGCAAAAACTGGATGTTAAGCTGGCGAACATCTGCTGTGGTTTTTTTTAACATGCCAGCACATTCTGTTATACTTGCAGCAGAGCCAGACTTGCACCAATGCATCGAAAAAATCTCCAGTATTTCCATACTAATGACGTTCTCGTAGTAGACAACATGCTTTCTCCTAGAACAAGACTCGGGGAACATCAATGATTTTAATAATAGTGTATCAGCAAACTTGCGAGCAAGGCCCTCTTTGGATCAGTTTGTCTTATATCATGTGAACGATCTACGAAATATATAGATAAATTAGGAAATTTGGAAGAATGAGGATAAATGATATACTTGGATATGCGTGGCTGCATGCCGCATTTACATTCTTGCAGCGTGGACCTGTGTCTATACAGCCGGTGGGCACACATTGAGAAACCAAACCTGCTGCTTGAGTGGGTGTAAAGGTAAGCGTGAGGCCCCTTTGGCCAAAGGACCACTAGGCATTTGCTTGGTGGATAGTCTAGATGTTTTTGGTGACAGTCTCCAATTAAAAAAAGGTCATGTTGTAACCGTATAACTTTGCTCAACCCCAGACCTCAAGGGCCACAAACAATTTTTGGATATCCCAGCTGGAGCATAGCTATCCCAATTCAAAATTCATTAAATTGTATGTTTCCATCAGGTAATACACAGAGTGTCTTTGTGGTCCTCAAGGCCTGGAGTTGAGCACCAATAATATTATGTTCTAGTTTAGTTAAATATGGAGGACCAAGTAGCTCATCTTGTAGAGCTGGTTGTTCTTCAAGCATCTGGTACTAAAAGCATAGAAACACCAGAGTTAAAGTCTGTTAAATCTAGAACTCTTATCTGTGTCCATAATTAAGTACTTATTACTGGGGGGGGGGTCTAGCTCTGTAATTATATTTAATCGATAACTCAGTGGGGTGTGCAAAGCCTATGAGTGACCACAGTTGTCTCTGAGCTATTCCCAATCTTCTCGTCTTTGTATCTTTTCGGAGTACAATATAAATTGAATTACAGTATTTGTTTTATAGGGACCACCTCCTAGGACATTTAAGACGTAAACAGCTTAAATAAATATTACTTTTTCACTGGTGAAACTTTACAAGGCATGTCGGTCTGCCCTTTACTGCTAATAAAATAAAATGTCTTTTATTCTGTTGTATAAAAAAATAGTGATCTTATTTAGACATTTGGTCTTCTATACATGTATATTTTTACAAAATCAGGCTTTCCTGTTAAAAGCGCAGATGAGAAAATAAAGTAAAAAGAGAAAAAGGGGGCTATAATATCAAAAATTCTTATACATAATCAATATGTCAGAGGCAGAGATATACAGCTTCCTATAAGATTTTCCCTTCTTCTTGCCATATGTTGCCGAATGTTTTATTTCTACTTCAGATACAGCTGCCTCTCTGCTCTATTCACCCCCCACCGCTTCTTTATGTGTTAAACCCTTCTTCTTAATAGTTCCTTACATGTAGACCTCCATCCTTCTCTGCCTATGCCAAGAACCTGCTAAAATGAGAAGCATTGGGACCGTACTAAGTACCATTGAGGTCCATATGGTCCAATTTTATTCAGGCAGCTGCTTTATCCTACTTGGACCTCTGTCAGTGGCCCCACACGCCGATACCTATCATCATGCATCCTCTAGAACTATGGAGTCAGTCTAACCTACTCAACAAGTTTTGAGCCAAATCCAAAATTTAAGGTCAAATAGTGATCATTTTGAGTAATCAGGAATGAGTAAAATATGATCCCTAGGTCAGACTAGAAACATGAAGTTTGGTTCCATGTAAGAGCAAATCGAGAGCTAGAGCAGAGCAAGAAGTTGTACTTTATGCCTAGTGGAAGCTCCAACAGAATTGTGGTTCCATGATTATGTTTTTTTTTGTATTACAACGTTTGGGTGAAGTTTACATCACGGGGCTTCTTGTTAGGTCACAACACAGGAGCAATTTCACAGGTGTTCTCATTGCCATGGGAGTTGTGGTGGACAGGGACCAAATAGTCAGTTCTACATGATGACTATCATGGCAACAGTGGGGCAGATACCTTGCGCCTTCTTGCTAGATCAAGACTTTAAAATGTAAAAACACATGTAAACTCACGCTCTCTCACACTCTCATTCATGCTCTCACTCTTGCTCTCTACCACTCACTCACACTCTCACTCATTCTTATGCTATCTCTCTCTCTATCTCTGTTTCAATATCTCTCTGGCTTCTTCAACGACCACTTCCGTGTCTGCTATACATTTGCATTTTATTGTTCATTCTTGTCTTCGTCTGCTTCGCTGTGAACCAGGCCTCCCGGCACACTTCCAAGAGAGGGCGTAGCTTCCGGACACACTCTCTCCCCTGGTTGGAGGAATGGGGGAGAGGTTGTCCCCATGGCTCAACTATTTAGTAGAAGTACTCCTAGAGACAGAAGAAGCGGAACTACGAGAAAGGAGACAGTGACACAGAGGCGTTCAGCGGAGAAGCTAGGGAGACATTGAGCGAGAGAGAATTTCCATGAAACTTGGGACCTCTGTGTGCCGGTGTGACATCCCCCTGATCAGTAGTACCCCAGGCGGACCAGAACTGCCATTACAGAGCAGTCCAGAACTGAAATGTGAGGCAAGTTTC
Source organism: Spea multiplicata (assembly GCA_009364415.1). Classification (NCBI taxonomy): domain Eukaryota; kingdom Metazoa; phylum Chordata; class Amphibia; order Anura; family Pelobatidae; genus Spea; species Spea multiplicata. The sequence continues at coordinate 36,308 of VKOC01021308.1, read as the reverse complement.
CTCCGTACAAGGGAACCACCAACCCCAGATGTACATTTCAGACCTCAACTTGCTCTCTTGTGCCTTAAAGGATATCAGCTGGACCCCAATGATCAGGCCTAGGAAGGCTAAAACATTGGCGTTGGTTTCCTTGACCAGAGGAAATTTACCTTGCACTTTGGCTCTGGACTGCCTTTGTGGAAGGATCAGACGGATATGCCGATTGAGATTTGTTCTCTGTAATGGCTAAAGAGAGCTAAACCTTGAACAGGCTATTGGTCTCAAGTTTGTCTTGTATGGTCTAAGGTGCCAAAACACGGACATTTCTTGTTTTATTGTCATTCCTGACATCTGTACATATATTCACATTCATTCACCTGCCGCTTACATTATGCGCTCATGTTAATTTTGGCTTTAAGGCAAGTTTTATTGAAACAACAGGATTTGTATTATAATAAGCTACACATTGGCCCAATACCCCATTGTACCTTAAATCTGAGCGATATCCAAATCTTCCTGTAGAATTATGATCACGAGTTCCTGTATTAGGCTCCCCTGACTCGAGACATTTGTACACATAAATCTTATTGTTTTCTTTTTACTTATCCAATTACATTACTTCTTCTTTTCCTTGTATTAAATCTGTTATCAAGCCTGTCACATTTTCCTTTATTAATGCCATAATATATTCTGATTACTTCAATTTGCAGGTTATCCTGTTTCCTAGACTTTTTGTTTTTTTTAACATATTAGTCCTTACCGTGTGACGGGAATGATGCTGAATTGTTTCGCATCATAAAAGATTGTTCAGTATAGTCTGGGCTACTTAAAATTGGTTTACGTGTATAGTGTTGGATTTAGTGATTTATGGGCAGAGGCAGAGCTTGGTGGGACAGCAGATTAGAGCAGGCAAAATCAGGACTGTCCAGTGCAAAACGGGACTGTTGGGAGGCATGACGCACAGCGCAACACCTGAATAAGCTAACCCTAAAACATTAACCCTTTAATTTTTAATATTTTTGACACATGACAAGGATTTCTTTTGTCGCCCGCGGTGGCAACCAAATAGTTTTAATAACAGCCCTATTGCCGGGTGAGTGGTGCTCCTCCGGTTCTCCGGGTCAAGACCCGAATCCTCCAGGTCGCCGCCCATTTTTTCCTTTACATGGGGGTGTTTTCCACCGACGTCAGTGGGAACTCCCCCCGACGTCAGCGGGACCGCCCACCGAAGTCAGCGGGAACGCCCCCACCAACGTCAGTGTGTAGTCCTGGCCACGTCCCGCAAGGAGTAGCCAGAGCCGAGACGTTCCCAGGTATGGACCCCGTATCCATTTTTTTGAATGCAAACTAGCTGCAACCACGATTAACACTATTTTGGGGCAGAAATGTATAAAATAAATCAATAAATCATTAATATGATATAGAAACAACACATTTTATATATCTGACTGAACATACCAAAGGCTGGATAGAACAAATTTTTTTAAAAAAAATATTAAAATACACGATTCCTACTTTTATTTCCCTATCCCTTTAAATTTCTTATCACCCCAGTAGATTGTAAGCTCTTTTGGTTGAGAACCTTAGCTGACACGTGCAGTTTACCTCTGTGTGTTTCTTAATTTATTGCATTATGTATATTTTTGTCACTTTGTTATTTCTTCCTGGTTTTGTAACCCAATAAAGTGTTTTATACTCTTATTGAGCAGGATGTGATTTTGCTCCAGAACGATCCTCGGCCCCTGGAGAGCTTGGATCACGACATAACTTGGACACGAGCGGGTGGAGTGTTTGGATTTCGAAAATTAATGTTAGCAGCTGTCAAAAAAAATAGCCATACAAGTTTGTCCGCATACGATGAGAGTAATGCTAACCTTATTAAGAGCAATTTCTCATTTCCCATGTTGTGATTCCAACACATATACAGACACACACACTCACTTTCCTTAAAAACTTGACTCATGTTATCTTGACGACCACCTTGACGTTCCTTAAGATCCAGGTGTCTGTTAACTACAATTTATGAAACAGGGATATATGACTGTGTATTTAATATGTTATTAGCTAATCCCTGAAGCAACAGGCTGATCTGGGGGGGGGGCTAAATGCCCCCTGTCCTGGTACACATTCTTAATCTGACTGCTATTGGGGGTGGAAGCTTAGTGAACACCACAGTAGTAGCTCTGCATCTTGACCTGTGTGATACATGTATGTGTGTTAGGTATGGAGGGGGTTTTATTTGCCCCAGAAAGCACCCCCCCCCATTGATTCCTGTCCTGTTTTTCTTTCTGCCCCCCTTCTCCTGCTCCCTATCCCATTCTCACTCAAAAAACAGGGAGGGGGGATGCTAGGCCGCCAGGGCCACAATCTTTGAACATACCCCCCCATGCTAGGTCTGTTTCATATCATAAATCTCACAAAGGCATATTTTGTGATTATAATAATATAGTTGACGCAAGGCGTTTTGTTTGCTTCTCCAGCTAGAAAAAAAAATGATATTTTCAGAGTGAATATTTTTATGTTTAATTAAAGGTGACCATTTCATTACTTGGGATTCACGAGAAAAAAAACCCAAGATCACATCCGGCAACATCCCAGGTATGGTTACATTGTGTCTTGTTTTATTTATACATAATCCAATTATGTGATTTAATAAAAAAATCACTGTGTTTTGAGTTATCCGTTTTATTTCATTGATCGCAATACAATCGGTCTTTTGACCTTGACCAACCCTTGAAAATGACCCTTCCATCCTCTCTGTTCCATTTAGGAGGTCAGTGATGTTGCACTCAAGCGCACTTATCAGAAATGAAGTCATCGCAAGATTTACTGAGCAAAGTTTTTTGCCATTTGCACATGTAAAAAGGGCTTCTCTAGGATTGTACATGCTCCAGTACCCATGAATAACCAAGTGCACAAAATCATCGTACACAGTATTCATAAAACCTGGGAACTTCTGTCTCTGGACTGCATAATGCATTGCTTCTCGCTCTTTGGAAAGAAGAAGGAAGCCACCACGTTGTGAGGATTGTAGATATGGTGTGTATGACATGTAGACAGGCATGACCTTACATTATCAGAGGCGGAAGTCAGCATGGGGGTTTGAGCACATGCTGTGTTGTTAGTCATGTCCATTGTGTTGGAGCATAAAGTATATCTGGATGTTGGGTATTAATATGTTTCCTTTGAACATCATCTGCAGTTTGTGAAATTTGAAAAACACAAATGAGAAATAATAATATTTTTAGAGAAATTGTTATAGGTTGTAGAGGCCCAAGTGAAGGAATAAGAAAATGGTGAAGACAAAATCATGGGTCCATTTGAGATACTTCATCCTTGTGGTCTGCATCTCAGGACCATGAAACAATTATATGGAGTGAGGGCACAAAATGATTACACCTTCTGTTCATCTAAGGTAGCAAGGTGCAGGATGGGATGGTTCTATCAAACAGCAACAGGTTCATCATAGACATTTTGTTCTTCATACTTAAGTCCTTGTTGGGAGATGTTTAGACCAGGTTCTACTACTCTTTTGTAATTCTCATTTTGCTTGTGGAAACTTTGCCCATATTCTTCATGCCATTTTTCATTGCATTGTACGTTGGCTGAAGTTGGCTTCCATGATTAGCAGGCGATGAGCAGGTTTGAAACTACTGTCCTTATTATGCAAGGCTGTTAGTCTTGATTTCCATTTGGCTCAAATGGACTTCCATTATAGGCTACTGTGAGATGTGTATCTCCATAAACCTACTGTGCTTATCTTCCTTCACTGGGAATTTTGATGGTAAAACCATTATGGATGTCATGTATGGTCTTGTTGTAGGTGTCATGTATGTCGGCTTCCATTGGGTTCTTGTACCCCAATATTCCATATGTGTAACGCAGAACTAAAGTCCCGCTGTAAATAACAGTAATTGGCACATTTTGGTAGACATCTCATATTATTCATTTATGTGCTAAGATGTCAAGCTCAATCAAAACAAGATTTGCTGTAGAAAAATGTAGCAAATCCCCGCACAGCGAGAAGAGACGTTTTCACAGCTAGAGAAATTAGTAACTCTGGTGGCAGCGCTGACGCTGTGGAGACATGGGCGAAGGTGACAGCAAAATGTGTTGCGGAAAAAAAAATCACTAAATAAAAATTAAATTAGAGATACCTACAGGGAAACCATCAACTATAAATGAATGCTGTGAGCCAAATAATGAATTCTAATTCAAGGCAATACAATTTGTCAACAGTTTCATTTGTTTGTTAATGTTGAGGTTAAATCTTCCATAAGTGAATTGATTAAGAAGACATGTGAAGTGGTATTATTAGAGGGTTACCTTGTTTGTAAGGTTAAGGTGTGTCACATTTAATTCCCAGGTTCCTTAGCTTTTGGTCACGGACTTACCTGGGAGCTAACAAGGGATTCTATTTTAGAGCCAGCGCCTGGCTGGGGATTAAAATGGTCCCTTGCTTTTTAACGGCCAGCGTCCGATAAATGATGTAGTCTTGGTCGCACACTAAGCTCTTACAGTTTTTCATCATGTAGCCACGTAAATCCAGCCATCCGGGAACTGCCACATGAGTGGTAATGAAGGTACCTGGAAGGCACCATTGTGCACAGGTCCAACTGGGCATTTGGCTAGTCTGGTTCTGTTTAGACCTCCTGCTCATGCTGGAGCTGAGATAAGTTGCAGTATAGTAGTAGTCATGGCTAGTCGATCAGTATGTGGTTAGCTTTGGATGGCCGGGGAATGGTTTTGGATTGGACAACCTAAACGTCATATTCAATACCCAGAGACCGTATAGAAACCAAGTTCTTAGGTAGCTAGCCACATCATGCATCATAGACCAGCTCCCTGAGGCAGACCAATGTACTTTGTGGATATTCTGGTGACACTGCTCCATTCCACCCGACACAACTTCCAACTTATTATTTTTTTAAATAAAATCAATGCTAAAACAACGGTTGGCTTTAAAGTTTTTGACAATGTGTTTATGTGTTGCGTTTTAGCTTACTTATGTAACATATAATTTGCACGTCTCAGCTCAAAACATATGGTGACATTCTCAGCTCTATTCCTTTGTGAGTTTCATCATTTCTTAAAACTTACTAACAATTTTTTTCATCATTAAATGTAACTTTTCTTTTCTATCGCAAATTGTATCTGTAGTATCAAACAATATGATGGGGAAAACTTTGAATCCAGTTATTAGCAGCGCCCTATTTAACCCATTTAACAAACGGGTATTATGAGGACTCATGACGCTGTTAAGCATTCCATTTGGGTTACAATTTACAATCAAAATGATTACAAAATAATATTTCTATAAATATAGATTTTAGATGCCATAACCTAGGACAACTCAAACAAGAACTGACAGCCACTCAACGGTTTACGCTGCTTATCCCACCCAAAAGACGTTCACTCGTTCATTATCCACAAACGCAGTTCAGGACTGAAACACCTCTATGTACAAGTGCACCTATAACCCCATACAACCTTTTTCCCCCTCTATAGACTTGATCAAAGAGGCGTGATTGGTAGGTGAAAGTGAGTTCCACATCTTAACTCAACGTTACACTTAGGGAGAACCCCAAGAGATCCCCCTGAGGGGGAATATATATACAAAGAGATACTAGGTCAACCAATAATGGACAACTTACAAGTCTGTCCGACAATGCATCCCTACTTCAGGAGGGTCTGAAAAAAAGTTTCCACCAGGATATCATTTTTTTGGAATCTTTCCTGGGACTTACACTGAGGGTGCCATAGAAGAAGCTTGGTGCAGGTTGTACCCAACAGGAGTCCCCCCAAACCCAAATTACCCTGCAAGGAACCCAAAATCTCCAGGGCCTTGTCAGAAAGGGGTATTGACCTTTCCCAAGGGCAAGGAGGGTCCTTAAGAATCCCCAATAAGCATAAGTCATTATAAATCATTATAGTAAAGAAATGGCCATGATCCCATTGAACTACTGCCACCCCCATGGGGTATTAAAGAGACCAGACTTATTCCGTGAATAATGTACAATATATGCATTACACATCCTTATCATCCGCATTTAGTTATTAATAATACGTTTCTAAAAAAAAGTAGTTCTACAAACAATAGCATTCTTCAGGCGGCGGTACATCATGGGAAGAACTGCTTTGGTGTTAAACTATAAATAAGATGTTCTCAATTGAATAAACATTTTCAAACCAAGACTAATAGGAAACAGGCAATGCCTTGCTTTATTTGATGTAAAATCTCCGAGGAAAACCTACAGTAAATTAACGGCAAACCACAGAATTCACTGTACACGTATATAGTATTCATCATTTTCGCTGCAAACTACATGGAGTTGGTGATACCTGCTGAGGGACTAACGCAGAATCTGATTTATAGAAGAATAATTATTTCCCGTACAAAACCCTTCCCTATTAGTCAACGAGAAAAAACATGCGAAAGAAATTAATAGATTTTTTTGTAACAAAAATCAGAGACACAGAGGTAATGTTTCATTCCTTTGTGTTACAATTCTAATAACCTATAATTTCTTCCCTACAAGCCAGAGGCGTATATACCCTGGCGCTGCCGTGGACCTGACCAACATCTAGCTGCCCCCAGGTGCCCCCCTGTGGCTACTGTCTTCACTAAATGGCTCTGTTTCAAGCCCATTGACAGGTCCAGATTAAGCGGCACTCTACTTTCTCCGCAGACCTTTCTGGATTATTTTGGCCTCTTTAAGTACTTCCGCAAAAGGGGCGGAGTCACAGCTCGCTGGATGGTTGGTGGCCCTCTCCTTCATTCCTCCAATTGGGAGAGAGGATGTGCACAGAGCCCCACCCCATCTTTTTCGGATAGCAGGGGGAAGCGGACCAAGTGAGAAGAGAGAACAAAGAATACAAGAAGAGGCAAGACAACACATGAAGCTGCAAAAAAGTTGACATGGTACTGGCTGGCCAAGATGGTAGGAAGACAATGAGAGAGAGCGTGAGAAAGTGCGAGAGAGTGAAAGTGTAAGCGAGAGCATGAGATTGAGCGTGAGAAAGTGTGAGAGTAAAAACAAAATATAACCCGAAATTTGGAGCTCTCTGCTTCTTTTTTTTCTTTTTTTTTTGTTGAGGGCCCCTCCTTGTTTTCAGACATACATACAAATTAACAAAATGGGCACATTTTTGTTAAAATTTAAATTTGTATAAAAGAGTCCGAATGCACAAAGTGGTTTTAATGTTTTAACATTCTGAGTAATGTTGTAAACCCAAACATAATGATGTGAAATGTTATGTCTTTCATAATTTGTGCCAAGTAAATTGTCATGTGACACAGAAGCAGGCACTAATAGGTTGCTGCCATAGAAGCTTAGAAGGCTTCCTAAAAAATTCTGTGAATAAACCTTCGGATGAAAGACTCAAATGACAGATGTGCCGCAGTTTATTTTCTTTACGCGCACAATTAATGTTTTGTCGAAGTTCAGCAGGACCTTTAGTCTGGGAGGTTTGGTCTACATGTGGCTTTATTTTAAAATGCTTCCGTGCACAGTGGAGAAAGGAGGTAGACAGTGAAGCATAGCTGCAAAGAGTCCTGGATTTTCCAGGGCAATCCCAAAAATGTGGGCTTATGTCCAAATATGGACACTTTTGTTTTAGGGGTGCAGTTAGAGGCATGACTAGAGGGGAGGGGCTTTACTAAAACTTTTTATGTGACTTTTTGACCTATTTATAACTAGAATAATGTATTTTATTTGCACAGTTTAATGCATAAACACATTTTATGCTGTTTTCATACACATTACTGTGACTATTAGGGCTGTAGAAGCCTCATATCCAGCAAACACTCTGAGCTCCTAGAAAAGAGGGACATCACGGGAATAAAATAGGACAGGGGGATTTGGCTCACAAAGAGGGTTAATATAAGAATATTATTCACATTTGGCCGTTACATTGGCTAGAAATGCATGGTTTGTTGCAGGTTTATTATATCACACTGACCAGAGGAAAGGAGGAGGAAGTAGTTACTTCCCACTTCCTTCCTCGCATTGTTTTAAAAATAAAAGGAAATTTGCATTGGATCTGAGGTGTTACAATTACACATATACTTACTAGTGTGAACTATGAATCAGATTTAAAATAAAGCAATCACATTGCTTTCTTCAGTGTATTCCATCTTGGTTGGATTGGGGACCCATTTCTGGTAGTCTGGTGGATTCATGACGACCATGAATGGTGCCTAATACTCCAAAGTACATACCAGATTTAAAATCTTAAGAAACCGCACGGTACACAGTATACTGTGTGCTGTACACCTTTGCTGTATACCTGTGTATAAAGTCAAAAAAGGGAATCAACTATTTGGTTATACATTCTACATACTGCAGTAACCTGGAAAAAAAATGGCAGACGAGAACACCCTACAAAGAAGGACTAACTTAAAGGTTAATACAATACCTAGTTTTGTATCTTTGTCTGAGTTCATTTTGCAGTCACTCCAGCGGATGCATCATTTTCAGAAGTGTTAAGAAATTAGACTTATTTCCCATCCCCTATCTACTTATGTATAGAGCCCGAGCAGTAGTATATAAACTTGGTGATGTATTTTGGTTAGGTAATGCCTTGCCCCAGGCTGCCTCCCATGACCATACCTGGGATCTCCTTCTTCTGGAGGAGACCCTTTTGTAGGGGGCAGGGCTATTCAGACATGGGGGCAGGGCTAGCCTGTGTGACCCCCCCCCCTACCCAGAGAAAGAAAGAAGTGACCCGGAGACCAGGAGAAGCCATCCGTTACTCTGAGACTCCGGGTCAAACCAGAAGAGTTTCCAAGTAGACAAAAGACCTACATGCACAGTCGCTGTGCTCTGTGTCTTAATGTATGTCACTTTTTAAGACGTATTTAGAGTTGTTGTATGTGTCATGACTTCAGAAAGTGGATATTCATAGTTTGCTGTATGTATCTGCATTTCACTTTTTCCCAAATAGATGATGTCAACATGTTCTCTTTTGTTGATGTCATGGTTTACCATTATACATAGTTTCATAGGCAGTAGTTCACAAGTACATGATTTGGTTACAGCAGAGAAGGCTGTCACTTCCCACTAAGGCTGCATCTATTTACTGCCCATCTCCACCTATTCTCCGGCCACTCTCTGGCCCTTTAAGTTCCAGCTGGGCTTACTGTGCCCATACACACACTTAGCCCTGCCGTTACTTAAAAAGGCTTTGCGGACGGGGCATAAAAATAACTTGGGCAGAGCAAAATGTCTAACGCTTGGTGAAAATTGGTAGTCTATTAGCAGAACTACCATTAAGTCCCAGACACCTCAAAAATAGTGTCACCAAAACCACATTCACCAAAACTCCAGCCCTCAATACCGTTACGGAATATATTTAATTGAGGGAATCTATATCTTTTTTTATTTCAAGTAAAAATTTCTGGAGAAGGCAGAATCTTTCGCTAATCCCGTTGTCAGACATGACATCCAAGGACACTGAGCAGCTGCCCCTCTACAATACAACGAAGAGATTAGCCGCTAGAGGATGGTGCGTGTTGGGAAGTTTCCAATTAAATTGTATATACAGGATATGGGAAATTGAATTAGCTTCTTTTGAATCACTTTATCACACTAAAAACCATAAAAGTGTTTGACGTATTTGGACCTAAAAAGAGATTATGGCTATTTTTTTTTTAATCTGACATTTAGCAGACGACAGAACAAGAAAAAGTGTCAGAAGGCGAGGAATGTAAGAAATTCATTGGGGTCGTGGTTACAACGCTTAAGAATGTACTTAAGCTGACTATGTAAAAACAACAAAAGTTTAAGATCTGGCTTGTATCATGCGCAGAAGCTGGACCCTGAGACTGTCTCAGCCCCAAAAAGCCTACCCTATTTCTTATCACTGATACTTGATTTGGAAGTCCAACTTTTTGTAGTGCTTTTGGTGGCAGTGTATTTCATTTGGGGTACCTTGAGGTGGATGAGCCTATGTACTTTTTATGTGCTGTTACAATACTAAAGCCTTATTAAAAGTAAGTAGTTTGTGGATTTGAGTGCTGGTAATTTGTTCTTCCCAGTTTGGCTCGTGCCATGCCACCAACTGGCTCACCAACCTTGATTTACATAGATGACATAGCTGGGGGCCAGGACACTACCAAAAAGTTTGTGATAGCTATGTATGGGTCTAGGATATTTAAGATGAAGAATATGGTTTTTAATTTATTTTCTAACCACGCTGAGCATAAAAACTTAAAGTACAACCAGCCGTCTTACATAGCCATTCTTACGTCATCAGGCAGCCACCAGCCTTGAAGTGCCAGGGCCACCTCATGATCCCTGGACCTGCCAAGAAGACACTTGGGGGGTTATATACGTACTGTTTCTCAAAATTGTCCAAAAATCTATAGATTTGTCCAAGGCCATTAATAACCCAAAGGGATGAAGCCACGTTAGCCCAAGAGAAAACTGAGTCTTCAGGCAAAGTTGATACCCTTTATTGGGCCAACGTAAAAAAGATGAAAGGGTACAAAAGCTTTGAGAACTTCAGAGGTCTCTTCTTAATGTGGAACTGAGAAGAGGTCTCTTAGATCATGAAAGCTTATGTATCTTTACTTCTTTTTACGACTTACCCCTCCAGACATTACATGAGACAGCTTCTGGGTAGCTACCTATTTTTAAGACTGGTGTGCGTCTGTCTCGCGTACCGTCACATAAATCTCGGTCTGTGGCCTGTTGAAATTGCTTACCATTTGTAGCTAATTACTTTGTTGTTCTCGCCGCACGTGTTTATTTTTAACGTGTTTGTTTAGTGTTTACTTCTCAATAATGATCATGAAAATAAATGAACATATTGAAACAATCGCATCTGATTACTATTGTCAGTTAAATGATTCAAGATAAGTGAATACCATATCACGTGTTGGAAGAACATAATGTATTTATATAAAGGGCATATGGTTCGTTCAGGGATACCCAGTAGCTTTCCAAGTACCAGAAGTCCCATGATCCTTGGCCAGAGAACATGTAAGCGGTGCTGCTATGTTTTAAATGGCGGATCCTGGTTTTCGGACCCATTTTGACCCAATTGAATTAATACAACTCGTTAAATGATAACAAACAGAAAAAAAAAATTAAAACATGTTATCTCTTTCTCAAAATGTTTAAATGAAGCCCGAATTGTTCGTGACATCGGCAGATGTGCTTTATCGCAGTGTTCTGATCTAGGTCTTCCTAATTCCCTTGTTTGTATAGCGATTAGTTACATCAAACATTTTTAATCCTATAGAAAGCGCTCTTTGATGTCGGTTTAAAGGGTACAGTAAGACGTGTTGACCGTGGAGAGAGTAAAAACATACTACAAAAATAGTGTCTTAGTTAATGATCTGAATGCTTTTCTTAGACAGCTGCGCATGGTCCTGATTTCATACAATATTATCCCAAAAAAAATTAAAATAGAAAACAGAATAGCCAGGTAATTCTATTTATGATACAGAGTTGGAATTATAATTTCGCTTTGTATTGTGTATTATTATCATTGAGTAACCTACTCCTTAAAGGGACTTAATGTCCATGACACCTCTGTAGCGCTGCGTAAACTGTTGGCGACTTGGCGCTATATAAATAAAAGATAATAATAATACAAATAATATATTAAAGTACTCTGTAAGTGACCTTAACCCTCGTTAAATGCTTTAATATGCATTTTTCCAAAACATAATATAAAATAAAACCTGACACAGAAAAAAATATTTCTTCCTCCATGATCTGAAATTTATTGTCACTGATTGGCTGCTTAAGATGTCAATCAGTAGTACTAAAGTGCTTCCAAAGAAATCAATGGGAGTATGTTGCTGTCTCTGATTGACAACTCAAGCAGCCAATCAGTGTTAAGAAATAGCTCCTATGGAAAAATGCATTTGGATTTGAGGCAAATTAGTTTCCATAATAGACCACATGAAAATTTAAAGAGACCTCGCACGTTTTCTTACAACGACAATCAGCAGCTTAACAAAGTGGGGGGATAACTCAAAGGGGAGGAAAAAATAATTAAAAGTTATAGCATGGCAAATGCATATAGCTGTTCTCATTGTTTGCACATAAAATTGATATTTTAGCAACTGATTTATTACATATTTGTCACAGTGGATTACCTAATATACTGACGTGCAAAAAGTAGGATTTGTGCACCTTAAATTGTATTTTCTAGTTATTTCTTTCTTGACATCTTTCTTTCCAGTAACCGTAACTGAAGCTTCTTAGATGCCTTCTGATACAAAAAAAAACCTATTTATTTAAATCGAAATAAACACAAAACACGGACAAATGAAATATCTTGCTGTCCGACTATGTCTATCAAGCAAATATTTATTATCAGGACACTCAGACACTGTAACAAGCAACTTGCTGTGATAAATTACCCATAACAAGAATGTCAGAGGGATTTAGGAAGAGTGTCATGTTACCTAATACCTCCCCTAAAAAACAATTCCAGCATCTAATTCCGCTTAAGATTGATTCAATGTTACTTATTTTCTTTCTCGCTGGTCATAATAAGAAAATAGAAAAAGAGAATAAATTGATATGAATCTCACCTTATGTTTTAGAGCAATAGTATTTAATGTAATATACTTTTCTAATAAATAAACATTTTTATAAATATATATATATATAATATATAAACTAGAATTGATAAATGCACATTCACATGATTATATATAGATAGATTTAAATAGATAGATAAGTGTGTGTTAGCATGAGTGTGTGTTAGCATGAGTGTGTTAGCGTGAGTGTGTGTTAGCGTGAATGTTTGTGTATTAACACAAGTATGTAAGTGCGTGTAAGTGTGAGAGTAAATACAAGTGAGCGTGAGAATGTTATTTTTGGGGAACAGGGGCAGATAGCACCCCATGGCTTTACCTTCCCCCAGGCCAGAAGGTGTCGGCCCTCCCCTGGACCTACAGCCCATCTTTCTTCTCATACCATTCTATCCCCCATATGGCTTAGAGGGAGGATTTCATCTCTACAGTACTGTTCTTCGTTTCACAGCTCCCTTCTGGTAAACCCAAAGCAAACAGTACATTCAATGCACAACAGACATTCACCTGCTGAGAATACTACTAAAAGGAGCGTAAAATGGATCTGGCAATGGTTTCCATGCATTCTAATGTCCTTTTTTTACCCAAGCCCCCCGGTGGCTTTTTGTGGAACTGCAGTCACTGTGAAAGAGCAATGCAAGAAGCCATAACCCCAGGTCCATTTGCCTGCCTTCCCCTGAGACATTTTCTCCAAATAAAGAAGGAAACGACGACACAATATTTATCTGTTCCTGAAAGTAAAACTGCACATGATCCCAACTTCCCTATATTTCATAAAATTACTGTCTCTTTAATTATTGACCTGCATACAAAAACTAATAATAATTAATACAAATTAATTAAAAAATATATATTTTTTTAACTTTATATTTGACAGCATTTACTGCATGTAGACGAAAAAAAATCTAAATTCGTAACTAAAAAATGTTTGTCCTTTATAATGAAAACGTTTGAAATCTGCTTGGTTACGGCAGTTGTTTTCGTGTTACAGAAAGTAGCTAAAGCGATCGTGATGCCATTAGTGCAGAAACCATGAAAGTGATGATTTATCTGCACGCAATAGAGGGATTTGCTTATACAGGACAGAGTGGGTTTAGAGAAGAGATAAATGGAGGATAAAGGCCGTGCTTACATATTTGATGTCCATTACAGACATTTTCCGACAAATCGGGCGAAAAAAAAATCTATGAGCTTTGCATCACTTTTATGTAGTGCTATATTCCTGCATTAAAAAGGCATTTGCGCATGTGATCTTTATATCATTAGACAGCATGTTAAGTCCGCCAATATGTATATATTATTTTTACGTTCAGCTAGTGTTGAGGGCAAATGTTTCTTAAATAAAAAAATGTTTGTTTGTTTTTTAACATCGGATTAGTATCTAGGTGTTTCTACTGACTGATGAGGTCACAATGACATCATAAGATCCAAAGGGAAGCTAAGCTCACTGATTCTATCCAGGAAGCAACATTTTAATAACAGCCTTGTGTCTTCTTAACATTGCTTTTCTAACAATCAAAATTCAATGAAACAGATACATATTTTAAAAAACACATTATTACAAAGAAAAGAGATGGGCATGAATGCCAGATTTGTACTTTTTTCTTGTGGGTCAATGACATCATACTGTTGCTAACTATAGCTCTGTGGGTGACACAATTGTCTAGATCAGTGGTTTATGTCTGGCTTTAATACATTTTATTTAAGATGCCTGTGCTTACATGAATGGAGGTCCATTTGAGGCCCTTGGGTTGTGCACCATTGACCTACAGGAAACCTAATGTCCTACAAAGCACCCACCTAGCAATAACTTTTTATTTAATTTTAAATAAATCAATCAAATCATCAATATCATTAACAGAGTTGAGTTGCCTACACATCACTTCATTTTTCTGTAAAGTGCAAAATATTTTACAAAAATCCATGTAAATCTCTTTTATTTTTATTTATTTATTAACCAAAATTGAAATAAGTTATATCTGATAATACCTTTTTAACGACGATATACAATATTTCCATCGAGAAAACAGAACAAATTTCCAGATCCCGCAGGGTCTTTTCAAAAGTGTTCCTTAATAACGATGACGAATAGGGGTTTTTTTTATTGCCGGCTTTGCGTGGTAGTAAATTGCACTTACTGTATACATCAAACACAATAAAAATGGATGCCGTCGCACACGCTGTCCGACATAATGCCAGGGATTTTACATAATTGAATCACAAAAAGGGTATGGCGGGTCAGGAATTTTTTTTATTGTTATTTTTTATTGAATTCCTAAATTTCATGAACCGCGACCCCCGGAAAGCAGCCGATACTTTGTATACACGGGTTGGCCGTACGTGTCAATATTACAGGAAATTGTGTGCATGATTTCGGTACGATTTTGGCTGCATCAGAATGAAACACTCGTGCCCTTCCTGTGATGTAAGAAGTATATATATTTTTTTTATAATTTACTGTCTGTTTGGGTGGCTTGTGCTTATTTCCAGATGTACTCGTCTAATATCGCCTTTAGCTTTTTGCATTATATTTCATGTTAAGTGGTTTGACCTCCTAAATTGTTCAGCAGTAAGTGGACCTGGCAAGAAATATAGATGAATTCAAAGAGTTTTGAGATGCTGTTCCACCTGCACTGCTGAATTTAATGTTTTTAGAACGCAACACAACGTTAGAAACGTCGTTCTTGGTAGCGTTGAATACCCAAACCCTTTCCCAGAAATAATTCTTTAATGATGTCTAATTGGTCATTTTAGCCAGGAATATGTAATTGTCATGTGACCCAAAGGCAGGTACGAATAAGTTGATGTAATAGAACCCCAAAACCTTGTTGTTTGTATGTGATTAAACCTTTGGATGAAAGAATAACATTGTGTGTCCCAAAACCCATTGAACCCGTACATGTACAGCCTTTGTCATTAAGGGGTTAATATAGTAAAGAGTGCAATTAATGGTTTTTTCCTAAGTGAAACAACATCCTTAAAGGTATAGTTTATAGGGGGACCTGAAGTAGGAGCTGCATCTACAGAGCTGCAGCTTCCCTCCTCCATGGTCCGTCCAGCCTGACAGTGGCAGGAAAGTGCTCCTACTGAAATAATAGGGAGCGTTTTCCACCCGTTATTATTTATTATCATAATAAGTAATAATCTTTATGGCAGGGGCACTCACGGAAATGATCTCATTTTTATTTCCTGATATTGGAAGCGGCCACATGAAGTTCCAATAATGCTAAAAGATGAAAATTAAACAGCCAATCAAGAATAGACAGAAAAAAAAGTAAAAATGTGTCTCTAAAACATCTTACAAAGTGATGAATACTTGCAAAAAAAAATGTTAACATGTCATTGTTTCTTTTACTCATGTATTTTAAAGTTTTATGATGAAACACAGACAGACATTTTAGGGATAACATTCCAGCGATCCGGGTCCCCAAGTCATGCGATCTGTTTTCTGTCACACGTTACGGCTTTTTTCTTTTTATTAATGGTGCTACTTTGGAATCATGATCACAACATGTATGGCAACGAACTATCCTTAGCCGCCCATGTAAATTATCTCCTGACGATATATAATCTACAATGTACGGTTAAACTTTTTTTAATTTATTTTTTTATTTGTAATATCTTTATTTTATTTTTGTTTTTTTAAAAAGAAGAAGAAAACCACAAAAGTATACATACAAAGAGACGCAAACATTACAATCATAAAATCGATCTATAAAAGATTAACTATTATAAAATAGCTTAGTTTACAGTGCATTTAGATCAGATAACCCAATCTGAAATGTACCGTAATATCGCTTAACACAATAAAAACAAAACAAACACAAGTTAAAAAAAAAAAGACTTTTGAAGATTTTGGCTTTGAATTATGTGTAATGCGAGACTCGAGAATAGGTAGATGTTTTATTATTCAACAGAAGGTATGGTTACTTACAGCATAAGCCGTAAAGATAGAGAATTCACTTTGTTACTGGTGCTAGAAAATCCAATAGATAGATGCAAATAGTGGATGCCCTTAAGGCACGGAGAAACATAAATTATACAGATTAATAAAATAAATGTTGGACAAATCCTGTTGAGTAAAAAATTTTTTTTTTTCACA
Organism: Spea multiplicata; assembly: GCA_009364415.1. Taxonomy (NCBI): domain Eukaryota; kingdom Metazoa; phylum Chordata; class Amphibia; order Anura; family Pelobatidae; genus Spea; species Spea multiplicata. The sequence goes on along the minus strand of VKOC01021308.1, from coordinate 19,671 downwards.
TTTAAGGCAAAATTACATGTGAATTAAATATATAATACACAACTTGTTTTTTTTTACTAAATTGCAATATAATGAACACATAACAAAAAGTATAAATACATATTATATATATATATACATTATATATATATTTGTTAGATTTTTAATATATACTAATATATATATGCAGTATATATTTATATTAATGTTAATATTTTACCTTAGTTTACCCAATTTTTGTTATTTTTATTTAAATCTGATTTAAAGAATTTAATGATTTAAATTGTTTTTCTTCAGAAAATTTATTATAATAAAAATTAAAAATAAATGTCTTAAAAGATTTTTTTCTCATCAGAATCATCAGCTGAATGGAAAATATCACAGAAGCTAAGAAATTAGGAAAATGAATACACCATGTTTGCAGAATTGTACTCGGACATCAATCTTGTCGAACCTCGTGAATGACAGGTAAATACGGAGGGGGAAAAAAAAGGATGAAGTGGTTACAGCTCTTTGCTAAACTAATTTATTGCTCGCAGCCATAGTGTTACTGACAGAGTTTCATGGTGGAAATGCAAAAGTCAACAATAAAATAAAACTAATTTGTGTGGAACAAAATAATGGCTCGAAATGAAAAAAACAGGATTTTTGTCCACATGGAAAATTACTTATTAGAGGACACGGTTACTTTAACCTTGTAAACGAATTTATGATACCATGCAACTGTATTTAAGTATTAAATCTCAATGGGGAGCTTATACTTTACCTGACGGTTTAATACGTCCCCGGGGTAACGCGAGGCCTGATGCCAGAGGCATTATCCAACTGCCTAACCAATATAAGGCAATGTTTGGCCTCTAATTGGTTCAAGCTGTTTTAATTTGTGACGTTGGACACGTGTGTGTGTGTTCTTGGGTTTGGGCTGCTGTTTTTTTGTAGACAGATGTTGTCTTACTGTCACAAGGATTGACCGTTGGAATTGATTGTAATGGGCAGGAAAACGGGAGGATTATGAACATTTTAAGGGGTGGCGTTGAGGACCAGGCCTGGTTTCTAGGCAGGGCCGGACCTAAGGACAATGGCCGCCTGATAACATGACAGGATGGCTGGATATGCTTGGACGCTCATTACGTTTTTTTGCATATCCAGCCATCCCCAACTGGAGCGGCAGAACGGACGAGTACGGTGGAGTGGGCGACCTAATGGGGGGCCGCTCAGAGCCTTTTAACATTAAATATAATGTCATCTTTTCCAAGGGTGATTTCCTCAAATGAAACGTATGAGGTACAATCAACACCTGAGGTCGGCCATTGATAACTTTTAACTAATTCATTCATAATTTATTAATGAAGAATTATGAATATTTCCCGCCTGAAAGCACAGAGGTAAGCAACGAGGGGCCATGCACCACATCACCATCATCCATACCAAACCAAAGGTTGTGGGAGTTGTTCTGAGAAGCAAACCTTGTAATTTAGTGTGACTAGATTAGTACATAAATGTGAAAAGCAAGAAAATATGTCTTTGTTAGCTGAGTGTTGTGGGATTTATACTTTATATCAACCTACTGCATGTGGTAAAGTAAAAAAAAATGAACGTAATCTAGCGCCATTTAAAATAAAATTTGACCGCTGCATTTACTGTGGATTTTAAGGCAAAAGTTACACAATCAATTAACGTAATTGTTACATAAGAATATATTATATCTCTATAGTTCTTCGTTCCTACACTTAATTAAAATAGAGCATAATCTGTTGATATGTTTATTGAGAGGACATGTTGACGAAAAACAATAAAATTTAGCTCACGTTTTAACTTCGTACTAGGCCCGATTTATCTTCATAAGCTGTGCTGACGCACTCTGAACGTTGTAGTCACTGAACAGGCAAAAAAATCTCCGGTCCTATACCTCAAGGTTAATTCTTTGGAAAATAAATAAGTAACTTGATTCCGAAAGACACGAGAAGATGACAAAACAGGAGCCATTATCCAGGAAGCGTGAAAATTCGTTACACTTGCAAAACAGGTAATGAGGGTTTCTGAGGGGACTTCCTCCGTCAAATGCTGTAAACGACATTAATGCAGTCAACCAAAAGAGGTGGATATGAACCTAAAAGTCTCTCGCTCAAATGCACGGTTTTGCTCTAGGAAATGTTTATAAAAAGTGAAAACTTGTTGGATTCTCTTTTGCTGATGGGATTCAAGTGTCCTGTCTAATATTCCCAGGTACAAATGCTGATGGCGCATTTGTCTTGCAAAAAGAGTAAAACAAACATTTTTTGGTGGAGAAGAATTGGTCAGAATAGGTGAGACATTGTGTACAAATAGCCACCATGAAATCAAACCCATGAGCTTTCCAGCTGTGAACAAATGTATTTACCAGTGACAGATATCTTGTAAGCACATTCATTTAATGTTTTTAAGGAAAAGAACGTCTATTCTTAGCCATTGACACAAATTGGTTTCATGGTGTGGAACAATTTTTAATGGACCTCAATGAGATTCCTGAGGAAAAGGGGAGAGATGGGGAAAAAAGGTGAGGTAAAGAGAAAAAGGAGAGTTATAGAGAAAGGGAAGAGAGAGGGAGGATGAGAGATAAAGAGAAAGGGTGGAAAGATAAAGAGATAAGAAAGAATTTATAAAGAGAAAGAAAAGATGAAGAGAAAGAGGAGGAGAGATAATGAGAAGGGCTGGTCAAAGCGGGGGAGACAAAGAGAAATGGGAGAGATAAGGCGAAAAGGGAGTGATTGGATAAAGAGAAATGGGAGATGAAATGAAAAAGGATAGGATCCAAGAGAGGGGCCAGAGATAAAGGGCAAAAGGAGGGGTAAAAAGAAAAGGTAGAGATAAAAATAAAGTTGGGAAATGAACAAAAAGGGAGATAATTCAGACATAAAGAGAAAAGTGAGAGAGAAAGAGGAGAAGAGATAAAGATAAAGGGTAGGAATAAAGAGAACAAAAAAGAGATAAAAAGAAAGGGGTCAGATAAAGAGAAAGGGGAGAGATAAAGAGGGTTAACAAGAAAGAGGAGAGATGGGCACGAAGGGAAGAAAAAATGGAAAAGCGCAGAGATTATGGGAAATTATGAGACAGGGCAGAGAAAAAAGTGTTTTATGTTAGGACAAGTATGTCGAAGGGCAAGCTAGTGTGTGGATGCAAGGGCAAGTGTAAGCTAGGATGTTTATGTGTAAGGGCAAGTGTGAATGTGCGTTTGTATGTATGTGTGTATGTGCAGGCATGATTGTGTATTGGCAGGCATTTGTAAGGGTAGAGTATATGAGTTTAGTCTATCCATTACTGTTATGTTTTGGGCCTGACAGATATAGAATGAATAAGGGGTGCACATCAGCCGGATTTAGAGGAGCACCTGAGACTCTGAAAGGAGACCACTGTGGGTGCAATCTAGGTGCTGGGTAAAACCTATGGATGAAATCTGGACAAATCCCGTGTCTGTGTATTATCTGGGTGCTGGGGCAAGTCCTGTGTGTGCAGTGTGGGTGCTGGGACAAGTCCCATGGGTGCAATCTGGGTGCTGGGGCAAGTCCATATGTAAATATTGTACAGTTAAAATTGGATGTCTAAAGATTCTAAATAATATGATTCCTGGAGACGCAACTGGTCCTGCCCCGCTGTATTATGTTCACAAGGTAATCTGTTTGCTTCTAACTAACAAAGTGGCTTTGGTTTGCTCTATAATTATCCAATAAACTATTATCAGACCTTTTATAGCCTCGTCCCTTTGAAAATTATAGTATCAAGTCTAATTCACAGTTCATCAACTGGTACAAACATGAGTACGAGGAGTATTCCATCGTACTAAATACATCGTACATAGTATTAAAATCTATGTATGCCTCTTGGAATTCATGTATTCTGACCTGGATACATTAAGTTGTCAACCACTGTTTACACAAAACAGACCTGCGTATCCCGAGAATTCAGCAGTCATTCTTTATTTCGAATGCTAATCCCTACTTTCACAACTATATCCAGAATGTGTGCCTTGTAAATAAATTAGGAAGAGAGTGACTCCAGGGGGACAGCTTTTTCACTGACGGAAATGCCTATTATTGGCCCTGGAAAGAATCCATCGGCTGCCCTTTCGCAGAATGGTGTAAATTATCATAAATCCTTTTGGCCGATAAGACTTGTTATTTTTGTGTTGATTTTTCATGGAACGCCACATTGATTCCAATTATGGTGTTCTAGGAACAGTTTCAGAGGCACAACTGTCAAAAATACCGTTGTGTCCAAATCCATGTGGTGGAACTTTGATTAAATAGACCTTTTTTTCCCTAGTTGTTAGACATGGGCTCTCCTTTGATGTCTCAAAAATTAGCCAGATTGTTGAGTTGTAATGCAACATGAATTTAGGCAGTTAAAATGTCACCTCATCTACATACCAGGATTAAAGTAAAAAATGATGCTATACTATGAATTTCATCGACTACTGCAAGGTCCTTTGGACCTCAGTTGGCCCATGAAATCTATGAGATGGACAGCAAGGTGTACGAAGGATATGGTATCCAAAGTTTATGATTAAAGAGAAGAATGCATTCAGAGCGATATCATGCGGTATCAATGTAAGGAAGGCCTTTTTCTATTCCAGCGCACAAAGCAAGCTCCATAAAGACATGGTTGGGTGAGTTTGGAGTGTGGAGGAACGCAAGTGGCTCACACAAAGGCCTGGCCTTAACCCCACTGAACACCTCTGGGATGAATTGTTGGCCAGATTAGACCTTCTCATCCAATATCAGTACCTCACATATGCTATTGTGGCTGAATGGGAACAAAGTCCCAAAATCACACTCCAAAATCTTGTGCAAAGCCTTCCCAGAAGAGTGGAAGCTCACATAGGTGTGATGGTCAGGTGTCTGCATAATTTTGGTCATAAAGTAAAGTAAAGTTTCTAATTTTATTTCAGTAGCACCAACATGAATACATTTGATTTACAGTATCTACAAAACTTACAATCACTACAGGGAATAACACACAAGGAACAAGAGTACATAAGAGCATTAATAAGAAGGGAAATGGGTCCAATATAATTATAATCTATTATCATTTGCTGATTAACAAATTCAAGGTCCATGGGTCATATGATTTATAGTAATACGAATATATTTGATACAAGGAATCAGGTAACATTATATGAATCTTCCTTTTCTTCTTTGTAGAGGACACACAAAAAGCAGGCTGTAAGAAATACACCAACCAGCTGTAAGACACATACAAAATATGTTATTAAAATGTTATATAATGTTTAATATATATTATTTGAGCCAAGCAAACATCTAAAATACATTTCAGGAGGTTTTTTTGTTATGGTAAAAATCTGTTTAATCTAAAAACACAAATGATTGTATTGTTCTTCTCCATATTGAATAAATCATTCAAACGTTCACAGTGTGGGTTGGAATAGTATATGAACCCCTAGGCTAATCACTTCAACAAAAGCTAATTGGAGTCAGGGATTATAAAACCTGGAGTTCAGTCTCTGAAACGAGATTGGAAGTGTTTTTTAGAGCTACTTTGACATAAAAAAAACATTTTGAGTTTGCTATTCTCAAGAAGCATCTGTTCATGTGCACCATGCATCACAAAAAAAGGCCTACAATCAAGAATTGTTGATTTGCATAAGGCTGGAAAGGGTTACAAAGAAATCTAAAAGAGTTAACGTATTCATCAGTCCGCACTTAGACAAATCCTTCATAAATGGAGACAATTAAGTACTGTGACTTCTCTCCCTACAAGTGGGCACTCAGCCAAGTTAACTCTCAAAAGCACAATGCAGAATGCTCAATGAGTTAAAAATAACCGTAGAGCAACAGCTAAAGGCTTGAAGGAATCATTGGAGTCCATTGCATGATGTCATTGGCCACAGTGATATTAAGACCTATGTGTTTTCATATGCATCCTATTTATGGCAAATTTGTTCTTCACGTATCCTTAAAAAATGCTGGGTTTGTCCCTATTCTGGACCAAAAAAAATATTTAAGCTGGAAACATGAAATATGGGGATAATGTACTCCTTACACTCTCAGGAATGAATAGGTAATGTAATGATTTCATTGGGAAATAATAAGGAAGAAATCAGTGTTTTCTGCTCTTCAAGCATGCCGTCACTAATACTGAGATATTCTGCTTTTCTGTGTAATGCAGTTAAATTCATATTATTATTATAAATGATCAATGAATCAATGATTTTGAGTTGAGCCATTTTTATAATACATCTTTCTAAAGCGTTTTTTTTTTGTTTTATGTGTAATAATGACATTTTACCAGTTGGTGGCACTGTTGTCATTTGTTTTATGAAATCCATAGGAAATCATTTTTTATTTATTTTTGAAATGTCAAGAAATAAAGATCTAAATAAACTATTAGGGTTTCATTAGAGGCAGACACATTTTCCAAAAACAATAAACCTAAGGTGTTCAGAAATAGTTTGTCGGTGAAAATGATCTGAAAATATGCTGCCAATAAATTATATGGGCTATATTTGTGTTCATGTTTTTCTATTACAGTGCTTCATTTTTTGTGTAGGTATGTGTGTAAGTATGTTACTGTATGTGCAAGTGTCAATATGTTACTGTGTGTCAGTAGATTATTGTGTATGTGTTAGTGTAAGTATGTTACTGTGTGTAAGCGTGTTTGTAAGTATGTTAATATGTGTAAGTATTTTACTCTGTGTGTGTAAGTTTGTTAGGGTTGTTAAGTATTTTAGTATGTGTAAGTATTTTACTCTGTGTCTTGGTGTGTGTAAGTATATTAATTCATGTGTGTGTTAGTGAAAGTATGTTACTTGTGTAAGTATGTTAGTGTTTGTAAGTGTATGTTAGTATGTGTAAGTATTTTACTGTGTGTGTAAGTATGTTAGTACTGTAGGTGTATAAACATATATATATATATATATATATACTCATACTACTATATATATATATATATACATAAACAGAGTTACACACACAACACCATATGCTCACACACATGTCTGTGAGCATATGGTGTTGTGTGTGTGACTGTATGGCATTAGCATGATTGTTTATATCCACATGTAGTGTTAGAGTGGTGTATGAGGTTAGCATGTCTGTGCATGAGTGTATGGTGTTAGCGTGTGTGTTAGTGTGTGTGTGTTACTGTAATCTATTAATGTTTGTGAGCATATGATGTCTGTTAAGGTATGAGGTTAGAGTGTATAGGGGTATGTTTGTGTGGGTTGGTGGGTGTCAGTGTACGATGTTTTCATGTGTCTGCGTCAGCATATGGTTTTGGCATGTAAGGGGTGAACCTAGTGTTAATGCCACTGGGGAGATGAAGAAGAGGAGCAGGAGAAAGAATATGTATATATGTAAGTGTACAGTGGTTGTTTTTATGCTAGTATGTGTGTGTGTGAGTTATTACCATAGTAACCAATGTTTATTGGATGGTTTAAAGAGTTGCTTTGATGATAAAACTTTGCACCAGAATCGTGTTGAGTAGACCTAGCCGGGGGTAATAAAATTGTTTCATAGACTTCATTATCAATAACAGGGCAAGAGATATTCTTGTTCTTGCTTTTATACCAGCAGCAGAAACCGTAAAAGTAAATAACCAATTTCCTCTTTGTTTCATTATATAATGTATCATTTCCTAATTGAAGTGTCAGAACCAGCAAGAATGTATCTTGAGTCAATTTGGTGTTTTTTTTATTATTTTTTTTTTAATTTGGAGCAATACCAGGCACATTTCTTACTGCATTATTTAGATTATTATGATTGCTTCATTGTGAGGAGCCGGGGAAATTACATTTTACTTTCCGTACCTTATGCATTAAACATTATACTGTTAACAGATGATATTAAAGGGAAATGAAATGTGCAGTGTACGTTTACAATTTTTAAGGGAATTAAATTAAGATGTTGGAATGGATAGCACTGAAGAGTACTGGGTTTTTATTTCACGTCGTTCCAACAAACATTATGTGAAGATCTGAGGGTTGGCCGTTTTCGACAGTCATGTGATATTTTATTTATATTCCAAACACAAACACCAGAGATGATTCCTTCTGGCAATGCTAGTAATATCCTATTTCAGTGAAAAAGTCCTTTTACCCATAGACCTTAATTGGTAGATGGTCCCCTGGGTAATTAAGACTGAGGCATTCTGCAACTGACCTAAACACATGCAAAAGGGCCATTATGCAGCTGTTAGTTACACTGACATTTGGGGGAAAATTATTGGAGCACACAATGGCAATATATTTTTAGAACTTTTAAGTGAAACTATGGTTAGACTTCCCTTTAAGGCCATGCCCATGTTATAAAACATAATATAATATACAGCGAACCTACTAATTTCACCAATGTTTTTTAATCTTCATCCTTACATTGGTCTAGGGCCACAAACATGGAAACATTGGCTGGGTCACTTTATTCAACCTGTGAGGCCCACGTAGCCCTGGTTTGTGGGGGTCATAGCTCACATTAGAACCCCCCCTGTTTTATTGATTGTATATATGGGTTAAACATATTAATAATACATAGAAAGACCGTGCAGGTTTTTAACAAGCACTGAATCGGATCCAGGAAAAAAAAGTTCATAACTTTTCATAAATACAAACTTCTACTCGAAACGATAATAAAACTTTATGTGATCGAATACTGTACAGATGTTCCACGTGAAATAAAGTCACACATATTTATTAATGAATTCAATGCACACACACACACACACATATATATTATATATATTTTATTTATATATATAGCTGTTTCAGTGGATGAAGTCATGACAAATATAAAGAATAGTTTTTACTAGACAAAAAACATACTAAAATGCAACATGAACATTGAAAAAAAAATAATACTCAAAATAACTGGATGATATCCTGGCCAAAACATGTCCCCTTTAATTAATACAAATGTAGATATCAGTAAGACAGAGATCCTGAATCTAAGACGAGACCAAAGACTGATTAAGGTCTGAGACTTTACATCAGTAAAAATGGGCAGACTAGACGGGGCCAAATGGGTCTGCGTTCCAAGTCTTTGTTTCTATGTTCTATATTTATTCAATTAGCTGGGTGTTTGCAGATTGACTTTACTACGCATGATGGTTTATCGACCGCCACCTGCAGCCCAACCCTGGGACCCATGATTTGGGGTAGGGCAAAGACCTCTTTTTATTAGCATAAACCAGTCTTAAAGAAACACCTTGGCCTTATTTTGTGTTAAGGAGCTACTCCAGGATTCCCCCGAAACAATAAATGCATATAAAAGTACTTTGTAAGTACCCTCAAATGCATGGTTCATAAAATAAATAAAAATATTTACCTAATCCGCTGTAGCTTCCTACCACCGCCATGGTGCAATATTCTAGGGCACTGATTGGCTGCTTAAAGATAACAATTGCCCCCCCGACCTGCTCATACACATTACCTGATACCCCCTACATATCACTCAAGCACCATGGACGGAAGGAAGCAAATAAGGAATAAGAAAAACTCCAAATTCTTACTGTAAATTGAAATTGCGTAAAGATATGCAGACGTTGATTACTCAATGAATTCATCGAATGTACCAAGGTACGTCTTAAGTATTATTTACTTTCGTCCTGAACTCTCACCTGAAAACATGCAATTCCCACAGAAACCGCTCCAATGATCAAGAGATGTTCTTGAAGGAATTCTTCCAGTTTGGAAATACATCCTATCTGTATGCAGAAGTAAGAAGTCATTTTCAATGTCCAATGATCATTTGCAATGGTGCTTAAAAATACACATGCGCGTGAAAATTAAGACCTTTTTGGTAATGAGGCAGAATATAAGAGACAGATGAAGGTCTGATTCAATGTGATCTTGGAGCTTAGGTAGATCCATTAACTAATCATTTCCAAGAATTAAGGTATAAGAGTGACTTCTCATGGCTCACCATGACCAGAATATTTATATTATTATTTTTCATTTATTTTTATTGCACCGTAATTGTCAACAGCGCTGTACGCCCTACGGATGGAATTAGATGCCACCACTACTGGACCATCAAGCAACTGGAGAATGGTAACTGGGTAGACCACAAGCAAATGATGGGTGGGAGTGCTCAATAATTGTTGGTACCAGTTTGAGTCTTTTTCCCTTTGACTATGATGATGGACCGAAAACGTGGAGCCCCATGGAAGTTCCTCATTTATCAAATCTGTTCCAGGATAGAGCATTTGAGGGGCACACCAACCAGAGTTCGTTCAACTATTAAATGGGGCAATTGGAAGCAGGGTGTATAATACGAGAACACTATTTTATTTCCAAATTGATGGAATGCAATTATCATCTGCCTTACCCAACTCCGTGAGATGCTGGGCTCGAAAGGCACAATTAAAAGATCAATTTCTGGCAGCACCTGACAATTTGATTGATTTTTCTGGCTTCTGATTCTACAAATGTTTCATGTTGTTTGTACTCAAGTCCTGAGTCCCTGAAGTATAGACTAAATAAAAACATCATTTTTAGAGACAGTTTCAAGTTTACATTAATGTGTATAGAGAGTCAATGTGAGAAATCCTTCAGCGTTTCTCCAAAGGTCCTTGGCTGGCCTGTCTGACTGGGTACCACCCAAAGTGCCCTTCTACTATTTGTCTACTGAAGGTCCTGGAAATGCACACAAAAAAAAGTCAAAAGACCTTTGTGAGGTGCAAGACTGGAAGGATTAGCCAGCTAAATCCTTTGGGTGTATGGTAACATGAACGAAGGTCTATGCTCAGAAGGGTACAGTACCATTATTTTCTGTACCTGGTGAAGACCCTATTTTCTGCGGGTAGAAACATTGTTAATTAGGGCTTTCCAAGTAAATGTGCTTTTGCATTCTTTCCAAGTACTAATTTTGATGAGCCACAAAGTGTCAAGGAAGGTATAGACACTATTTCAAAACTGGACTTAAAGGTACAGTCATACCATAACTTGCCTTTTCCTTAAAAAATATCTTATGTCTCCTTGTAGTCTGTGTCTATATAGAACACTGGGGTATATTTACTAAAAGGAGTGGTCAGTTGTTACAAATTTACGTGAATGACCAAACCCAACTTCAGTTGTGGACCCTTGGATGCCAACACTTGGAAACCAACGTGCACATACAAATATGCAAGTGGACGTATTTCTTACCTCCACTTTGAAAATATTCGAGGGATGATCTCGTTTCCCACAGTACGGGGTAACGGTCTTGCAGCAGCTGTCAGGCACCACCCGTCCGTCGGATTCCTCGGAGTTGATATATAAACTGTATTTCCAGTCGGCGTAGCTGTTACTGCCGCAGCATCTAAGCTGAGCCATGAATGAAAGCCAAAGATGCCCGTTACGTGGATAAACCCAACCATAACTGAATGTTCCGAGTTTCATACAACACTGAATTGGTTTGTAATTCCCATAAAATGTATGTATAAGATTTTTGGTCAGTAAGGAAATAGATCTTTTCAACTGTCCATTCTATATAACTATTAACAGGAAGTAATAAATGTTGTCTCGTATAGTACACCCTTCACGGTCCCTTTAAAGTTGAACTGTGCTAATTCTTATACAAGATATTAGACATGTATGTTTCCTGATTGGAGGGTTGGAGTAGAGGACGTCACCGGAAGCTCCGCCATTTTGCCTTAAGATAACCCCATGTGAATGTCTGCTAAAATGGCAGAGCTTCTGGTAACATTGAGTGCAGACAAAGGAAGGGGAAGAGAAGAAAGGAGAAGAAAGGAGACGAAAGGAGAGGAAAGATGAGAACAAGAAGGAGGAGAACAACAAGCAGAGCTACGAGATAGCAGAGAAGGTAGGGGGACATTCAGAGAGCATGAGAGAGAGAGTAAACAAAAATGAGAGAGTGAGTGAGAGCCTAAGAGAGTGCGGGAGAGTAAATGTGGGTGCCGGATAAACAATTTTGTTCCCGAAATTGAAATGGTCCCTGATTTTCGTCCAAAACGTGCAGGCAGAAAACACAATTCATTGTCCGGAAACGAATGAGTCAAAAAAGAGCTGAACAAATTGTCCCAATTGTTTTTGACTCATTTGTCTACAACATATGTAGCACTTCTAACATTTTCATTTAAATATTCTTATCTGCTGTGTATAAGAGTAACCGTCTTGGATATATTTGAAATGACGGCTTCATCCAAAGATATTTGATAATACAGCTCTGTCTACGGCACTAAATGCGTGCGATGGAGTCTTTAGTTGAAGACGATACCCTTCATTGGGCCATCATAAAAATGACAAGCCATTTCAGCGGCGCCAAGGAGCATTTACAAACTGTCAGATCATTTATTTCACAATGATGATTAAATAATAATAAATAATTCTTACATCTTCCTGCATTTGATCAATTGCATCCGTAATATATTCCTTCCCGGGCTCTGCATAATGACGCACAATAGTCTGATTCAGATGTTCTTTAAGCTCTTCGCTGATCTAAATATTAAAAAATACAAAAAATATGTATAAAAAGGGATGCTGGGGAAATGTTGGTGTTGTCACCATGACAACCAACAGTATGGTTCCATCACCAGAACCATTGGTTGCTATGACGAGAAAACCAATTTCTTTAACAGAATTACTCTTTATACATGATACCCCAAATATATTTTGTTTACCTGTGAAGTGGGGTACCATTAATTTATATTTTAAATATCCCTGTTTCATATTACATTTATATATACATTTTCTATTTTAAATCTAGAAAATAAATATAAAAAGATCTGTAGATCACAGTTTCCATGTTCTTATGGGTTTACGTGAATCTTAGATCTATATTTCTATCCATTTCTATTCTGGAGAAGAACTTGGTCAGCCGTCCATTGTCTAACAAATACATTACCCCAACTCCTGCATAATCTTACCAATTCTAGTATTTTAATTCTCAACCCTTGTCTTATGTTATGTATTGAAATATAAGCACTGGGTGACATTAAGACAAAAAAACTAAAATAAATTATATATATATATATAGACATGATGCTAATTAATTACAAATAAGCTTCCTTCTACATAAAGTGTCAGACTCACTGGCTTAAAGTTACATGTCACCCAAGAAAAAAGCATATGGCATCTTCACGTTTACAACCTTGAAGTAATAAATACGTCTAAATATAGAGGTTGTTTATTTGCATTTATAACAATATGAAGCAAGGGATTTTTATAGATGTCTCCTGTGCATCCGATTTTTAAATTGGATATGGCTAGTTTTAATAAGGGAAATTCTATGTAAAAAATTAAGGATAACTTTTTTACTTAATACATTACTTTTAATACATGTTCTAATTTCAGAGTAGCATGTTCTAGCCCAAGCTGATAAGACTCCGCTTTTCATGTCTCTAATGTTGTTAAAAATGAATTCAGCTGCGCTGGATAATAACCGCAAATAGTGTTCAGCTGCTATAAGTCACAGCATGAAGAAGCAATGTGTTTCCCCCCGCGGGAAAACAACTGCAGTGTAAAAAAAAAAGATTATTATTAATCCCTGGGACTGTTACCCAAAATGGTACATCTATGGACTATTCTACCCTTAAATTTATCATCATCATCAAAAATCATGGATATTTTGCTTTACCCAAAAATATTATTTTTAATTAGTTAGTCTGGAAATATTGGTTAAATTAGAACCTTAATCAGTCGTTGGTCTCATCTTAGATTAAGGAGCCATACGTCTTTCCCATGCATGTTTAACTTCCCTGCCTGGAAGGTTTACCTCTTCTAAAAGAAAAATATAAAAAATAATAATAATAATAAATTCTATATATATATATATTATAATATATATATATATATATGGACAAACTTACGGTATCATAATATATGTATGCCAGGAGACCTGCAGCAAGTTCAGCAGCATAAACCGAAATTATTATTGACAAATACTGTAAAGAAAAATACAGTAAATCAGATTATTGTTCGCAGTCAAATCTGTTGAATTAATTATGTACAGTGTAACATATTCTCTGGTTTCCAGGCTATAGAATTCACTTTTTTTGGAGTCAACAAAGGCTCTGAAAAGGGACAGTCACTCTTTTTTGACCCAAACCCGATTGTCCCTTTTGACTTTCACTGATGTGCAGGATATAAGTAAAATCAACAATATGTATAGAAACAGCAGAAAATGGGTTTAATGAATTAAATTATCTAAAGAAAACTACCGCTAAGTGCCTTATACTGTTACAATGATTGATGTAAAAAAGGCTTAGCAAAGCCCTGTCGCTCGCCACACCGCTGACCACATCGTCTAAGACCAAAAAGTCTCTTTCTGGCCATTCTAATAACGAATATATAAGTTTCATCTAAACTGGGTGGAGGGTAAATTGGTGAGCTTTGGGTATCACTACAACAAGACATGAATGGAGAAGATAAGTTATGGTTAGCATTCCGTATAAAGGGAGTGAATTTAGGCCAAAGACATTCAACATTTCGTAAAAAGGAGTTATAAAACAAAGCGGTTGACTATTGTTGTTGATCACTCGCTGGTTGGAAATGCCATCCTGGAATCTGATGAAATGCTATTTACGTGCTCTTAACCCCTTAAGGACAATGGGCGGTCCCTAAACCCATTGAAAACAATGCATTTTGAGCCCATTCATTTACGGGCTTTGTCATTAAGGGGTTAAACTCTCGTTCCGTGCGTCTATAAGAATTCTAGAAACAGCACCAACATGGTAGACCACCCAAACATGATTAGTCTACCATACGGACCTCAATCATCTTTTTGGGGCTATTTATACATTTCCCAAATTAAATACAGATGTATCAATGCCATATTAATAGAGAGATAGATTATAAATACACTCTTTGTAAAAATAAATAAATATATAGTTCTCCTAAACAAGATGACGTTTATAATCCTGTGTTTATTCGATATCTCATTAGCTATACATTGTGTACAAAGTCACCTCCTGCTTCGCTGATCTCTGTCTAAACGCTTTTCAGAAGCAAAGTCATCAATTGGAATATAAGCTGTAATTTTTAATTGGGAAGAAACATACAAGGGGTTCCACGGCTAGTTAGTATTCGTTACGCTAAAAATAACAACATATCTGCAATTAAAGAGCTCTATATTTATATACTTAAGCAAAACCTATACCTTATTTAGGATGGTGTTCCTTTAACCCCTTAATGACAAAGCCCGTACATGTATGGGCTCAAATTGTTTTCAATGGGTTTAGGAACCGCCCATTGTCCTTACGGGGTTAAAACCAATATATACATTTCACAAAGTAGAGAAAATTCATAAAAGCATCTAAAGAAAATAGTCAAGAGTTTTAGCCCCGGGAAGTAGGTTCAAAAAGCTGGAAAACGTGCTTATTCCGGAGCCCTCCTGTAGTGATAAAAGGTAAGTCAAAGGTATATTTAGCATGGACACACCTGGGCAATTATGAAAATAGATTCTTCAGCGAGATCTAAAGATAAATACGTTGCATTGGATCATCTACCAGTCCCGGTAGAGTTACTCAGCTCACG
The DNA here is from genome assembly GCA_009364415.1 of Spea multiplicata. Lineage (NCBI taxonomy): Eukaryota > Metazoa > Chordata > Amphibia > Anura > Pelobatidae > Spea > Spea multiplicata. Next base: position 4,232 of record VKOC01021308.1, on the reverse strand, counting down.
CCGCTAATATTTGCATGTATTAAATAATTTACAATCAGACGTCATTAATAATTTATCAAAATGAGAATGTTCAAATTTTTGGTATCTTGAGCTTTAGACTCTAACAGTTTCAGATCTAGCTAAGCGCACGCAAACAAAGGTCTAATTATCCATTTAACTTTATTTGACTGTATGTTAAAACGTCTGATGATATTTTGAGGTTGTTCTCATCCCCCCCCATCTCATATTTGAGAAGGTCTTTTGGATTATTGCCCTTTACGCCAACAGAGAAGCCCGGACAAGCTGATCATGAACTTGATCATCAGGATTCACATCAATGATTGGTTGTGTAGGTGTATATTATAGGGTTTTTACTCTGAAATAACAAAAATATTTTATACTGACCTATACCGCAAGCTAAACTGTAGATAAAATGATGGCGTTGCCTATATAAAAATACATTGTATCTTTTTTATATAGATGTTATTAAAGTGACACTCCAGCCCATATGGGAATAATGGAGTGGTTACCCACCTTGGAAATGCATGGAGGGATTCTGCAGACCATTTTCCCAAGACTCCAACAGCTATTTGCCGTTCAAGGGATCTCTTTGGCCAAACGTATCTCCAGCCACATGATATACTTGCTGACACTCAGCTCCATTACTGGCTCAACAAGCGTTCTTGGGTCTAAGGGCACCACCATGTGCAGAAAGTGGTTCCATTGGCCTGAAGAACTGGTCTACTGGCCAACAGCACCACAAAACTGATCTGCTGCTGTAGTGTCGGCCACTGGGCGGACATGTCCGGCCTCATGGTACATAAGCATAAAAACATAGTCGTGCATATGCAGACATTGAGCCGCAGTTACGTCATCAGGCGGCTGCTGGCCTTAAAGTGCCAGGGCCACCTCGCCATTGCTGGTCCGTCCCTGGACACTGGAGTGTCCCTTTAACATTGTAAAGAACTGTAATTTAAAAACATGTGAAATTGTATTATTTGTATTTGAATTGGGAGGGAAAATAAGACTCCAGTCATTTCAAGGAAAATCATTTAAACAGGTTACCGTAAAGGCATAAGCATAAAGAAATCAATTAACGTCTGAAAGATGGATTCCAGCAGTTATGAAATCATTTTTATTCCAGAGTGCTTGAAAGGTATATTCAGTGATTCTATATGTTTAACCTATGAAATCTCTTAACTGCCTCTTAGAACAGATGAATATTAGAATTTAATATATTCCACAAAAAGAATGCATGCCGGTTTAGGAAACCACTTTGTGATAAAAGCCGGACAGATTACTAAGGGCGACATATTCATGTTTCTAAAAACAGGTTCGTCTCGGAGGGACATCGCAACGTCTTTTCATGGGAATGTTAACATAACTAATTAGGACTTCAATTTAGAGCGAAAATTGTCACTTCTGTTTAGAAGAAGTAATTATAAAGATCAATTAATTTCTAGTTGTTGGCCCTGCTTCTAAAGTACGTTGAGGATTTTCATTGCCCTATGCAATTCATTCCAGCAGCATTAAAAATTATGTAAAAAAGAGGATGCCAACATGCTAATAGATATAATATAGTTATCCAATACACTGTACAGGGTGCTGGGTTGTATAGCGAGATGCGTTAGTAGCAGGAAGAGGGAAGAGGTTCTTCCACGTTACAGATCTCTGATCAGACCTCAGAGTATTGGGTCCAGCTCCGGCGACCCCCATCTCCAGAAGGCAGGGCCGGCCGAAGACTTAACGCCGCCTGGGGCGAAGTTTAAAATGCCCCCCCCCCGCCGACGCCGGGGGGCGCATTTAAACTTCGCCGACGCGCGCCCCCCCCCCGTACTTCTTTGAAGAGTCCTGCGCGAGTCTCCCTGCTCTGCCACGGTGCCGGCTTGTAATGCTGAGCGCCGGAAACTGATGCCACTTCCGGCGCTCAGCATTGCAAGCCGGCACCAAGACCGAACAGGGAGACTCGCCTCTCTCTCTCTCTTCCGCTTCAAAAAAAAAACGCTTGGGGCGGCAAAGTGCCGCCCCTTCTAAAGTGCTGCCTGGGGCAATTGCCCCAGTTGGCCCCATTGTAGGGCCGGCCCTGCCAGAAGGATATCGACAATCTGGAGAGAGCTCAGAGGAAGGCGGCTAAAATGGGGAATGGAAGTTCAGTTCAAAGGAGGAGAAATGTGAGAACCAGAGGTCATGGTGTAAAACTAGAGGGTCAGAGCTTAGATGTAATGTAAGGACCTTTTACTCTACTGAGAGGGTGGTAGATACATTAAACAGCCTCCCATCAGTAAAGGAATGTAACCATGCATTGGAGCCCTGATCCTGAAAGCTATCCTGAACCAAGGACTGATTAAGACCTGGGTTTTATATCAGGAAAAGCGGGCAGACTATCTGCTGTCAAATTCTATTTTTCTATGTTTTTATATGATTACCGGCCCAATGGCTAGTAAATGCGTGGCCCATGCTGGACACACCTGTCTAGTAGTGCTGCTGGGTGGGTGTAAAATAAAAGCGAGGTTTTACTAATACACGTGCAATGCATTTGAATCTAAGAGTATGTAGATTAAAAGCAAAATTACATTTTAACTATTTTTTTAGGGAGAAAAGGACGGAAAACAGTTTGTTTTTCATCTGATTACAAGCTCTTTAACGCAAGGAACTAAAACTGAACCTACAGTCCATTATAATAAAGAGTCTTCCTGCAGAATATAGCACGGGGACCCATCGACTCTGTGTGTAATATGTGTAGGAATAGCGGATTTTAATGTCTTTACTGTTACATGCCGAACTTAATGATGCTCCGTCCCCAAGACACAAAAAGCAAAATGGTCCAGTCAGCAGGAACATCACATTGGTTGCTATGGCAATAAAGAGACAGGAATATTTTTTACACTTTGTATAAAAAAAAAGAACATTCTCTTCTGGAAAAACAGGTTACTGCAATGACCGAATCTACACGCACATATATATATATTATATATTATATATATAATATTATATCGTATTTGCTCGATTGTCTGATTATAAGACAAGCAAATGGTCTGAAAAAATACCCTCGTCTTATAATCGGGGTTCGTCTAATAATCAGACCTCAAATAGGTCTGACTATGAGACTAAGATCCAGATCCCCCGCAGCGATGCAGGGGACCTGGATCCTCCTGTCCCCCCTCAACTTACCGGTGCATCTGTGTCCCCGGTGCTTCACTCACGTTCTTATTGCTTTATATTTAAATTAGTTGGCTGAGCTAAAATTTAAATGTGGCAAATAGAAAAAAGTGGAGAAATATTTCTTCATATCACTGTATATCCCCCTATGTTTCTCTACACTTGTGTGACTAGTTGGTGCTAGATAAATATAAATAAAATAAATATATACATTTAAAGAAAATATAATAATAATAATAATAATAATACATAAATAAAATATAATCATAAATAAATAATGGTAATAGTAATGTCGCATAAGGGGGTATTTAGTATTTGTGGCGTGAACAGACCCGGTGTCTCGGATGTTCTATGAGCCTAGTAGTGTTATCTACCAGTGATCTACCAGCCATTCCCCCCGGGTGCCCGGAATCCTAATCTTCACAGTACTAAGGCTGTTATTTTAGAGTAGAAGGAAATTAAAAATCTGCTTATTTTCCCTTTTTTTTTTTACTTCCCCTAGAACACAGAAAACACAAGCTCCGCAGAAAAGCTCATAGAGGAATTACTTTTGGTGAATGCCTCTGTGTAGCTAATCTATCACAAGTATTTATCTTTATCTTTAATAAAGGACTGGGCCAGCACTGTAGCTACAATACTTCGCCGCTACGAGATTAGATGTGCCTTTTAAAATAAGCTTGTGATACTTTATTACGCCCTATAATAAACATACATTTCTGACAGTTTCTATTTAGAGAGTAGAGCAAATCCATGCAGCGTGATTTGTCAATGTAACAGGAACTGTAACTTCGGACTGTAATTATAACGGAGTCTAACATAAGATGCCTATAAAATGTTTATACTGGAGAGTTGGACATCTCATTGATGTACAAAAATAAATATATCATCTACTTTCATTTTAATTTAATTAGAGTAAATCTTTTTTCATGCACAAGTGATTTTATACCTGACAGATTAATGTTAACAAATTAGCAAGACATAGTTCAGTCTATATTACAAAGGAAGAAAGAAAGGAAGGAATGAAAGAAGGAAGGAAGGAAAGAAGGAAGGAAGAAATTAAGGAAGGAAGGAAGGGAAGGAAGGAAGTAAGGAAG
>VKOC01021305.1:0-50313 GCA_009364415.1 Spea multiplicata | reverse complement strand
AAGAAGGAAAAAAGAACACAGTGACAGTTAAACGCACAACGAGACAAAACACAGACTTGGCTTAAGCATACGTTTTGTAAGAACTGCCAACCGGACACGTAGATGGTGACAATAGGTTAGACTCAACATAACCTAAAACGCCACATGCTGAAAATCCACAAGAGGTTCAGAAAAAAACAAATAAGACATTTGTGTGATGATTTCATCTTAGTAATTAGGTCTGACAGAACCATGCAACCAAGGAGAGGCAGCATACCAACCACTGCCACCCACATACCCATTCCTGCACACCATGGTTCTGTATAAAATGTTAATTAGATTTTATGGTATTAAAAATATTATGGAAAAATGCAGGTTCTGTTATTTTTGACACTGGAACGGATCACCCCTTAAACCTGAATTTTATGCATCCAAGTTGTGCCGGGATTTCATCCTCTGCAAAGTAATCTGAGATGTACCAGATGTTTAAACAGGTATTTAAGAGGCCACCTACTTATTCAATTTGCAGATGCTTTAGGTCTGAAGGGAAAACCTCTAAAAGTGTTACGTGTAATAAAAACCACTCGCTGTAATTGCTTTAATCAGGGGATAGCATCATTTTAGAATCTCCTTCTGTCAGTACAAGACCTGTCTCAGTACAATGTTAGGCAACCTTGATGCGTCTGCTTCTGTGTTGGACTCTTTAGTCGACATCGATACCTTTAATTGGGTCAGCATTGAAAAACTTGGGTCAACATTGAGTCATTTAAGCTTATTGGATCCCAGATCTTCAGGAGCAATGTAATTAACAAGCGTTGATCAGACTAAAATGTTCCTCTACCGGACTACAACTAGAAGAAAATAAACACTAGACAAAAGAAGAAACTCATAGCGCTCCATTCCATGGGAAACCCTTGAAAGCTTATATGACTCTCTATTTTTTTCATGTAAATTAAATTACAGGTAACAGTGTTGGCTCAATAAAGAGGTGAAAGAAATATTTGATTGAGGGGGGCTTTCTGCTCAGTAAACAGCATATGTACTAATACAGTTGGAGTCTGTATGTGGGAGCAGATGAGGTTTGGACATTGGCATGCTGTCTTTGTATTAATGCCAGTACCTTGAGGAGTTATGTTTTGTGTCAACCAGTTTTAACTGCTATATAGTCATGCCCAGTGCGCCAAAATAGTATAATGTGCCCAGAAACCTGTGTTAGTCATACTGTATAAAAACTAGATGTGGGAACACTCCTATCCATAGTGGAGAAGAGCTGATGTTACTCACCCTGTATGTGCTAGGATTCGGATCAATAAACTACTCAACACTCGAACCTGAATGGCGGTCTTGTCTTTGCAAACAGGGCCACAATCACAAACACATCAGCTGTGACTAAACACCACATCTTCTCCTGGATCTACACGGCCAAATTCATTATGATTCTGTGTTGGAAACTGGCCAAAAGCTCAGTTCAAACAAGATAGACTACTAATAGACTAATAGACTTATAGAATAATACAATGCTTCTGTACATTTGGCTTTGTCCTTTTCTGTATTTCTTTAAAAAGTTATTGGAAGGGACACTGGAAGCTAAAAAGGGATTCATTCGAAGTGATCAAGGTTAAGTATCAATAAATGTTTAGTAGAATGTTGAGTAGAAATAAATAGTCGAGCAAACCCGTGTTCCCATCTCACTTTATGTACCTGATGTTACAAAAGTCCAACCTGTTTTACACTAATAAACACTGATGTTACCAACCAATATGCTTTAGTTAAATTGTTTTCCCGGATCGCTATTATTCTTCTCTGTGTAACCAATTAAGCTCCTGGACTTTTGCGTCTCTGATCATTTCACATGTTTCTTTGTTACACATTTGACTTTATTGTCTGTGACTCAGCATCTCAATGGCATATGATGCTTTTTCATTCAATAATCAAATAATCCTTAGAGTAAACATTGGAGTGGTGAATACCAGTTGCAAAATAAAAGGTCATTTCACGTCAGTTGTGCCCTGAAAGGGAAATTAGATTTATAAAGTGGCGGTTGAATTCATTGTCTTAAACAATGTGTCTTTGTTTAGCAGCCATCCCTTCTGATACACTCTGTTGCAATCCTCTAACACTAGTAAACAGGCTTTTCATGACTAATTTAAGAATATGTACAGCCCCAGAGAGATGTGGTTTCTGAGCTTTATCGCCCTGCTTTAAGACCCTAGGAAGGAGCCTTTGTGGCCCTCAGCTGAAAGAGGTTTGTCACAGTACCTAAGACTACTGTTTTACATTGGAAGACAGGCCCTTGTATTGGGAGACAGGCCGTAGTATGGGCTGCACAGCTCCAATCCACGAGGGCCACAGACAGTGTAGCAGACCCCGTCTGAATGATGGCCAAAACTTTACTGATGATTTTTAAAAGCTTTATTGTAAACTTTCCTTTAACTCCAAAAATTCACCATAAGAGCTGAACAAAATACAAATAATATGCATTAATGACTTATCCATAAATTATCTATCTTTTGCATATTACTAATACAAAGTGAAAAATATACAGACCTTATGCCTTTTCAGGGGGTTTGCTAAACAACCTTGTATATGAGGATGGACTCTGATAACTCTTGTTGATATGCTGGCTCTCTTGTATTACAGTTATGACCAGTATGACTGTTATGACCAGCATATCCAAGACCATTTCCTTCAGTCCTACCCCAAACACCTTCCCACTGCAACATGGACAGTGTAAGCCCTATCCACATTTAACCTGCAAAAACTCAGAACATGCATACAACAAATTATAACATAAATGACAGTCTGTTACAGACAGACCAGGGATTCTGTGTTACTTGTCTGCAAAGTAGTTTAATGGTTTTTAATAGAGATTTCTGTGTTTAAGTTGGGTTATGAAAAGTGTGGCCTATTTGCAGCTCTCAAGATTTGTGGAGTTGTGCACCACTCTTATATACATTGAAACATCTCTGGCCATAGCTCTGCTTGGTCTACTGGCAAAGAGGGGACTACAAGCCAGAGCCAAGGTTCAACCTCTAACTCTTATCAGTAACTTGGTCCTCATGAGAATTCCTTCAGACTTGGTATATCCATGGCTCACGGTGCCGAACCTAGGATCTAGGTAGAACCTGGCTCATGTCGCCATTTAAATATATTAATAAAAAGCTTGTTCCTAGAGCTACGTAAGAAAAGGAAATTAGTCATATAAACATTCTTAAAATGTAACAGATTGTTTATTAAATAAAAGGAAAAGCAATTGTATAAGGCATTGGACAAAAAGTTGCAACTCGATTTTAGAAGATGAAAGCGTGGGGTTTCTTTAAAAAAATCTTAATGGCAAATATGCATTCTAACCATCCATGAAAATATATTGGCTTAGATCCACACAACAGACCACTCAAATACACACATGAAGTTACTTGTGGCCATTACTTGTAAGTACTTTCAGGGGGTTTTATTCACAAAAATGAGGCATTAAGTGCACAATCGGTCTATCTGGTTCATTCACTAAAGTGGTAGAATGCAGAGGCGTATGCATGAGAGTTGCAACTTTAATTCACTGCCTTCACTATGCATTAGAAAGGGTCAACGCAGGTGTACCTTTCCTGTCAATAGTCCTGGAGGAGAAAGGGAAGGAATCTTGTCATTAATACATATATGTTATGATATAGCAGTAGTAGGATTGCTGTCATATGCCAATACCTTTATCCCTTTATGTGATAGTTCATCATGAAATTTGCCGTATTATGTTCAGAGAGTATTTTTATATATATTGTGGTAGTTTCAGCAGACATATAATCATCCATGTTTTCAATGTGTTATAGACTAGCATTTTTATTTAGATAATTATTTACATAGATATAGATCTAGCTTTCATCCATCTTTCTAGCTATCTAAGTAATTAAATATTTAGCTTTTTTTCGAGAATTTGGCTAAAATGCTTTGTAAATATTATTATGTTGATTTTGAGCCTTATTTCCCAAAAAAAAGCTGTACACAATCTTACCACAAAGACGTCAACAACGATTGCTGATCTAAACAAACTCATTTCGCTTTGTTATGCTACATGATCAGTCCATGTTGACATTTTGGCATTCTCTTTTTTTCTTAATTCACGAGCCGAGTATTGGGTTCAGGATTACCAAATAACTTTGGCTTTTTACTATTATGGTCAGACTCAGGGTTTAAAGGAGTTTATAGTCTGATCATGTAAAATTATTATATCGTAGAAGAAGTTCTAAAATAAATCTTTATATCTATCTATATATATATATATATATATATATATAAGTTATATAGCAATAAAGGGCACTGACTCCTGGGCATACATTTTGAAATGGCTTGGAATTTTATGTTTTCTCTTATAGTAGCTTCCATAATTTCAAATCAGTGGATAATAATAATGTTTGTTCCAATATTAAACATTCTGTCAGTTAGTTGTTCTTAGTTTACGGTAAAGTAACTGCGAGATGCGGCACAGTAACAGGTCCCTCACTGGAGTTATGCTCATTAAGATCAGTAGAGGAGATTAAGATAACTAATCATTTTGTTCCTTTTGTGCTGGGCATCTTTTTTTTTGCTATTTTATTTTTGGATGGTCACTTTCTTTGGGCCATAAGTGAGGATTGATGAATTTGAAAATCATTACTGAATAGCCCCAGAAGAGATAATTAATGACCTTTTTCCCAACAATTTCTACCTTTTGAGTGCCAACGTGATAGACAGCGATTTCCATTATCCTGTGGACATTGTTTTCATTTAATAACAAAATATTTATTATATATTTGATATTGCTATTTATTTCTATTTACATTTGTTTTTTTCATAGAGTTTTTGCATGCCCTTGCCTGAAATTTGCAAAGTGTAAATCCACATGCCCTCATATTAGTGAATATGCAAGTTGCTTTGCGAGCATTAGCATATAAGGACATGCAACCTCAGTTGAGTTAAACTTTAACTTCACTGATCACTTGAACTTTTGAATAGACCCAACTCAACTGGGTTCTCCTCATTTTTGACTATCCCACAAACAAGCCCTTCAGGAGCAGAAATCTCCATGTAACTTAAAAAATTAAATGGTGGTTACCAAATGCAACTACTTAAAGGTACTTATATTTCCAAATTACAACCACTATAGGTATCTTCTAAAATACAGGAGTTTTGGAAATGTAGATTTACACATCTGACAAAAGGCTAACATAGTTTAAAAAAAACGGTACATGATACAAACTCTCAGTGCATATTTAGAAGATTTGATTGAAATTAAACATTCTCAAAGAAATTCTTAAGTACTAGAGTATTCTTCAATGTTTCCACATAATTATAACTTCCCATGAAACTCGTAGCCAGCCTGTATTAATCTCATATTGCAATATTGAATATTCATTGTGTTATTATGCAATTTATGTGCAGTCTCCCCAGAAAGCAAAAAAAAAATCTGATTGAAATCAGGCAACACGTGTTGGATTAAGATTAATGAAACAGACATCTTCAATTACATTTTTAATGCATTGTAATATAAAATATCCCTGTAAATGGAGAGATAGCTAAGTTTAATTATAATTAAAGTAAATTGTAGTGGAAAACCATATGGCTTCCATCTTTATAAAAGAGATTAAGAGATGTTCCAGTTTGCAGCAGTTGGAGAGAAGGGAAGTAAAAAAAAAATTACAATGAAATCCATATGGAATAATCATATTAGCAAATATATGTTCAAATGAAATATGAGCATTCAGAAATAACTTATTTCCACCGGCCTGCATGACATATGTTTTGTTTACAAATCTTGCCACTTTTTTTTTTTGTTTTCATCTTTTTAATAAAACATGTGAGAATAAAAAAAAAAAAAAACCAAGATCTGCAGCCAATAAAAATGTAGTCAAACCAACCCAGAAAAAGTAGGAATAAACAGATGCTCCGAAAATGATCATGCAAACCGTGTATTCATATAGTATATGGAAAACAGAAAGTCAAGACCATAACTTTCACAAATACAGTAAATCCGCAGCCACGGACAGTCTTCTCAAGAACTCTCATTGTTCATGAGATAAATGGTTTTCCCTGCTGAATTTAGTTGAGTTTAATTTAGTTACATTTTCCTTGCCATTTTTCCATACAGGAATATATATACATATATATGAAATGATTAGCTCGTGGTTATGAGAACCATCATTTTTAATGCATTCAAGACGACACATATGATACAGTAAGTCCCATAGGAACAATGCAAAAAATAATTTTGATCTCCTATGTGGTGCCTTAATAGCTCCCTCATTCATACACATCACCATAACCATACCTGGGAACTTTCTGTGGTAGTCTACACAGATCTCTCTCTCTCTATTGGGGAGTAGTTTTGTGATGGGGTAGCTGCATGTAGTGGGACTAGTCACATGAATGGTTGGGCTAGGCGTCAATGGCCTTTTGTGGATGGGACATGGGAGGGAAGTGAGAGGGTAGAAGGAGGGAAGTGGGCAAGCAGTTGGCGTGGTCAAGTGCTGCTCCCATACCCTGGGAAAGAAGATGGAAGCAGGGCTTCATCCAGAGCCTACAGGTTGAACCTAGAGAGTTCCCAAGTATGATAATGAAAGACCACCCTGCCCGGCTGCGCACAAACAACTCACGGTAGTGTAATAACTGCACTAAGTGGGGGTATAGCTTGTTGACCTGTGAAATATGGGTAAGTTACCTAAACTTTCCTATTTAATAAACTGATGGGATTGAATATCCACAGACCATATGAGGCAAATATTTTGCTTTTTTTAAAAAAAACAAAAAATATATCATTGTCAAACGTTGACTTATGTTAAATCTTTTTGGCTGAACATCACAAAAATATCTTAGCTTTGATATTCTTCTTCTGCTAGCACAAAAATAGTATGATAGTATATTTTATTTTAGCCAGAATAGAATAATTCCATTATTGTCTCATTGCGCGACATTCCTTCTTACGTAAATCTATTAATCATAAAGTGTATGAATCTTCCCGAGTCGGATCTGTCATCTTGATGGGACCAATACAAAAATATTAAAACTAATACTTTCCTGAAGCTAGCTTGAAAACGTGTTGTTTTCAGGATATACCAATAAATGCAAATTACATTAAATAATGTGTGTTACACAATTGCTTGTGTACTATTTTATGTTATATAAACCTTGGGCTTAGATAGACCGGAACTGATTATGGGTATTTAGGATAGATTTATGGATGAGCCATGGGCAAACAAACTTGCTTGGAGACTCCAGGTGTTTAATAGGGCAGTAGGTTAATGCCTTAAGGTTGGTAAAGACCCCAGGGGTGATAGAAAGTTTAGGCACAGGATAGAAACCCAGTACAAACATCACACAACATGTAGTTAGTGCTTTCTATCATGAGGTGGAGGTCCATCGGTTCGGCCATAGCTCTACATGTAGAGGGTTGCTTGTTGTCTGATTGTATAAATTGGAGAATTTACCCATTCACTTTTTTTTTTAAATTAACCACAATGGAAACATGGGGTACCCTGTACCCCCTTTTAACCAATGGAGCATGACCATCCTTCACCCTCAACCCCTCATAGATAGATAGATAGATAGATAGATAGATAGATAGATAGATAGGTAGATAGATAGATAGATAGATAGATAGATAGATATAGATAGATAGATGAGATAGATAGATAGATAGATAGATAGTAGATAGACAGGATAGATAGATAGTATATGTGATACAATTACATTTGCTTTTTATTGCATCAAAATGTTGTTTCATGGCCAATTGTTTCCGCAATTCATGAGGAAAAGCTATTTTGGTATAAAAATATTATTGTACACGGTATCCTGGTAATATCTCAGATATTTTCCATGAAGGGCTAGGATTAAAAAATGAGACATCTGATGCATGTCTGGACATGTGGAGTGCATCTATGGCAACATAGAAAAGTGTCTAATCACCAAGGAACAATCCAGTTGGAGATTTCCTATGCTAAGAGCCAAATTATTTTCTATTGAAGCTAATTAACTTCTAATTAAATTCTCTGCATTTCATTCGCGACATGGGAAAGAAAACTAAAAATGTACTCTTTAGCCAAACGTCGAGTCCACAGGAAATACCGCTTTTATATCTCGGAGCTTTGAATTTTAGGGAAGACACTGGTTTACAGCCTCTACAACATCACAGCCCAGTTATTTGCATTTTTTGTGAAAGAAACTTATTTCTTCCAACCAATTTTGGTCAGTCCGAGATTTTAATTGTAATATAATGCTCCTTACCTAGATACACACCTTTCTCAGTAGGTCTTGTTGAAATCTGTGACTTCTTCAATCAAAAGAGATACATTCTTATTCTATCAAAAGATGTTACCCCTTCCATTGTTGTCAGGTCACCACTAAGTGCATAACGTTTGATCAAGCTCCCTCTTTTCCAAACTATTGTAGCTCCCCTTTTCTGTTTCTTCTTTGTGATCCGACCATGGGTTGTCTGGGTTCACGGTGATAAATACATGGTGCTCCTCTGCTTGTTTAATTCTTTATTTAATCATTTAGGGCGTTTCATTGTTCTTCTTGAGTGTCTGTGACTATATGTCAAGATTATTAATAAATAATGTAAGCAGTGTTAAGGGTTAAGGGGTAGTCCTCTGTCTTTGCATCAGTATACTGTGAAAGATTGCCTATAGATCATTTAAGATTTTGTGACCTTACTTGCATTTGGATTTAAAAGGCCAAACTAGCAACTTTTTTTAACATTAACAAGACTAATGAGATTAATGTAATTACTTAACACTGTGTAAACAGAAAGGCTATTGAGAAAAGATTATAGTGAAATACCGTATCTTATTCCAGATGCCTCTGGCCTGCAATTAATTCTTAAATTAGTTTATATTACTAGCTATAGACCACATCAATGAAACCAGAGAAGCCCAAGTGCAAGTGACCTCAAGACCTGGTTCTTCTTTCCTTCTTCTTACATACATATGATTAGTAAAAAATATTAATGGAAATACATCTGTAGTTATCATTAGTTTTCAGCTGTATCTCATCCTAAACCTCTTATTGTCCCCTTTTAGGAGAAACAGTTCCTCTTTCAGTTGATGATCCTTCTGTTCCAATCCCCTACCTTGTCATCCATCATGTTCTACTATCTCGAAATATTAAGTGGGTGATCCAGTATTCTATAGACTTGTGCATTCGTATTTGGGAGAACATGAAAACGAACACGAATGTTGCATTTTCAATGTTTAACTGAATACCAAATAAACTAATATGGCGGTGGTTAAACGCGTACGAAGACGAAGAAGCACAACACGAAGAATCTTCGTGTTCCTCTTTGTCTTCATAAATATCTCTTAGCTAATCTCCCTGGTCCCTTCCCCCATACAAGTCACTGCCTCTAGTATAACTTAAGTCTTTGTTGTATAGCAGGGGAAAGGGAATCCATAGGATCGCGCTAGGAGTTAAAGGTCCGTAACAGCGACTCTACTGGTCGCCAGCAGGGGCCTTCTCTAGCAAACCTTCATTGGTTGACGTCAGAGGAGGCCCCTGTCAGCGACCAATACAGTTGCTCTAACAGATCTTTAAGATCTTGGTGCCAAAGTTGCTGCTAACTCTTACAGAGCTAACCCCAAATATTAACCCCTGCTAGAAAACCAGCAGAAAACAAAGAGAAAAACTAACACGAAGAACGTGTATGAATATTCGCCCGAAACAAACACAGAAACAGGCGAATATTCGTGGAATACGAAGGTTTTTTTTTCCCCTATGACAAACACGAAGACGTGGCCGGCACCCAAGTCTAGTATCCTACGTAAAATGAAACTGACAATAAGATACAAGATGCACAAAATGGATTTATAAGATGATACATTTACATCAGTAGGTCGAAAAAGTCACCTAAAATGTCTCGAAAATCCCTGCCATCCATCCATATATAAGAAAAAAGTTTGTATTATGTCATTTGAAATATTGAAAGTAGGCTATTGCTAAGCATATCATTTTCACCCATTTCTACTTGTGACACTTAGCTGGTCGTTAAAGTTAACACAGAATACACCACCTAGTCATCCTTTATTGCTGTAGGTTCTTCTTCGACAGAATTAAGCCTTGCGTTGGCAATTACTGAGGAAGAAGTGCAATTCCCCTGGAGTAGTTTTAATCTTTTTATTAAGCTCTTGGATGTCTTGAAAAGTTATTAAAGACAAGAGTGCATTGGAAGTTCACAACTTGTATCAGTTTCACAGCGGTGATGCATGTGGGCGGATTTCACAGAAATCCTGACTTTTACTTTTGTAACCCTAGAAAACCAATATGGGAATAAAATCTTTGATTCCCCTAAGACTTTCGATTTGATGATAACAGCAGAATTTTTAACGATTAAAACACACACTTGGCCGACTGACAACAGCGCAACGTTGTTAGCTGTGAATTTATTGGATTCAATACTTCTGGTGTTGAAACAAATTGAGAATATAATAAAATGCAAATTTACAAGGTGTCTCAGTATATTGCAGCTTTTTTGTAACTTGCTGTTTTAAACAAATTCTGGTTTGCATAGAACCACTGAGCCCTTTAAAAGGCAAACCGCCCCATTCAGAGTTTTTGGCTTCAGTGTGTGTTGTTTGCCAGGTCTTTCCACCACTTGAGTTTAAACGCGCATGGGATATGCGTAGGGCTATCCTGAATCTAAGACAAGACCAACGACTGATCTGAGTCTCTACGACGGGGAAAAAATGGTCAGACTAGATGGACTGTTAAATTCTGTTTCTAAGTTCATAAATATCAGTTTTGATCCACTAATTATAAAAAGGTGCAACTCTGCCGGGAGCAGTTAAATGCAGTTTTTGGATGTAGGATTTGGCTAACTTGATTTTGGCTATATTGATTTGCAGTTGGTTATCTAACACATGAACATGAACACATATCTGCAACCTGCCAGACATGATGCCTTATTACTCGATCGGCGGTTTCTCCACACATGTGACCAAGAATGCCTGTCTGTCCGATGCTATTAGTTGTCTTCAGAACACGCTTCACCAAGCCCTTCCTGGCTAGCACCAGAATCAAGAACTTGATAAGTGCTTGCTAGGAAGAACACTACCACCGGCGACTCGAAACCCCACACAGGCAGTGGCCTGTCCACACCAGGTTTGACCCTGTATTAAAAATGTCCAAACCTTTCACATTAAATAGACTTCATTACACATCATTGCATCAACACTTTTAACTCCTTATGTCAGTCAACAAGCCTACCAATTTGCCAAATGAACCTTGAAATGGCTAGTATAGACCTGCAGAACCAATACAAAGCCTTAGGGGTAGCTCCAAACAAGCTGAAGCATTACCTGGGAACAACACTAGAGTACATTTTTTATACCACAGACCACAATTAGATCCAACTTAACGGCATGTATCAGTCACTAAACGGAATTTGCTAAAGTTTTTATGAAATGCCATGAAAAAGAGACACGTTAGGTTAGAGTCAGCAACTTTAAGAATAGATACGTTTGCTGCTTCAGACAGTGGGACTCCAGATAAAGCCTCTCCAAACAGGCCGCAGTCAAGACAAAAAGAAAGCTCAGAACTAAATACAGAAGCCGTAAACACCTCTTATAACTGGTGTGAAAGTTCTAAAAATGAATTATTGACTGCCTAAAAAATATTTCCACTTTTGCAGAGTATACTTAAATCCAAAGTACAAAAAGTACCATAGCACCCTAAAGACCACCCCAAAGACCACCCCAAACACAGATACAAGAAAGCCCAATCAACTCTGCATCCCAGAGTCAATGACCACTGCTTGGTCCTCCAGGCAAGTCTTCTAATGCAGGTTAAGATGTTCCTTTGCAATCTCCTTGCCCTCCTCCCACTCTATCCGATGGCCGTGCCACCTCCAGGCCTGCAACCTGCTCCCTCTTCACAAATAATTGCAGAGAGGCATCGACTTGCTCCTCCATGGACCCTTAGAGTGGGGCCAGAATATGATCTTCGGGGGTCTTCCATCAGCACAGCCACTGCAGCAGGAGAAATGAGTGGCACCAGTCTTCAGGAAGGGAAAGAGGAATAATAAGAATAAATAAGAATAAATAAGAAAGAGAGAGAGCATAGGCCAGCAGTCATGTCTCCCTTCCCTTTTGGTCAACGGGGCACCTTTTGCGAAACTGTACTTCTTTCTCCAAATACTAATTTCCGTGAATAAATCAATATTTGGTGGCTGTTGAAACATCTGACCTCAGTGTCTCAGTTGTTTAACTCTTTTTTTTATGCTTCATTTTGTTGCAATTTTTTTGGGTTTGTTAATAATGCGACAGCGTGTTGAAAATGTGTTTAGAACGGATATTGATGTATATATAATGAAAGTGTGCGTAGTATCCAGAGCTGCCTTTAATAGTTTTAACAGAGGCAAGCTATTCAGGAATGCACTTGAACAAACCTTGCTTGGTTTACTCCACAGAAAACTAAAAGCAGACTTCTCAGTACGCGTCCACATGAGAACATGTGTTAACTACTAAGGAAAAGGAAATAAAAAATAACAGAGGGTAGATTTAGGATAGTATTCATATAAAAAATAACTCTTTGAACTGAATGTTGATTGTTGGGATCTGTGACGGCAGATACTGAGGACATTTTGAGTGACTAGAAACACAGAACAGCAGAAAAGAACCATTCAGCCCATCTAGTCTGCCCAGTGTCCCTGATGTAAGCCTTAATCAGTTCTTGTCCTCACCTTAGATTCAGGATTGCTATCCCATGTATGTTTAAATCCGTTTACTATATTAGCCTCTACCACATATGCTGGGATGTTGTGCCACCATATCACATACCCCTTTCTTCTGTCCTCCAAGTTACGCATATTGAGATCTATGAATAGTCTATCATAAACAAGTAATTTGCTAATAAAATGTTTTTGTTCTGCATTTATTGTGCTTTGAGGTGCTGCCATAGGCTTTGGCTACAAATACCATAGAAATTCAACCTCCAATCAACAGGAAACACTAAACGGTGTCATCAGACAATGAGATGACATCAGTCTCGGTGAAATTAGAGACATCTTTTGAACTCTGTAACTATAGAACAAAATTGCCATGACTTCACAAGACATGTAAGTACCAACCCACATTTAACATGCATCTTAAAGATGACTTCCCAGAACCTGCCACTGTTACAACTAAAGAAGTAAACACCCATGAAATGGATTTTTTAATTGTGGAAAAAAATATAATGATTTAAATGATATGTAACTTTAACTCAAATTCATACAAGCAAGAATTCAATTTTACATTTAAATATGATATGATATAATACAGGTGAGTATAACTTTGCAAATTAGGTTTATCTTTATGTTTGACCTTTTAGATAAATGATAGTAAATAATAGTAAATAAAGTATATATATATTCTCTTTTACTGCATAAGACTGGAGATCCAACATGGGGGCAACCTCAATACATCCTAAAGGGAATTTACTAAAGCAACTAGGGTAAGCAAATCTTTAAAGGCAATGTGCCATGAAAAGAGAAATTAAGTTAGCATAGAAAAAGTTAAGGAGACATAGGTTAGCGTCAGCAACTTTTAAGAATAGATACGTTTGCTGCTTTGGATAGTAGGACTCAAGATAATGCCTCTCCAAAAAGACAGAAGTCTAGACAGAAAAGACAGCTCAGGACAAAATACAGAAGACACAAACATCTATAATAAGCTGATTTTGCAGTTCTAAAAATGAATTAATGACTGCTGAAAAATATCTCCATGTTTGTATGACATGAATTTCAGAATAAGTGAAGGCTTATTTAGAAAATTCTTCATGTGCAGTGAAATGGTAGATAATTATGCTTTAAGTATAAAAAGTACCATACCACCCCAAAAACCACCCCGTCCTGTATAGAAAACTAAGCCAAGCTATTCAAGGCTTTAAGATCATTGATTAAGAAGGTGGTGGGCACAAATCATCATGTCTTTGCTCAGTTTATCCAGTTTTTGCCTGGGAAACGTGTGGTTTAACACAACAGGCCCTACCATACTGGCCAACAAGATAGGCAGCTGCCTCGAACACCGGGCTGGGCCATTACGTTCTTTTGTGTGTCAACACCTGAGAAATTATGTCAGAGGCTTAGTTTTTAGCTATGCTATTTTATGGTTATTTTTAACTAGCATGTTTCAGCCAGTTCTTCTGAAACAGAGGAACAGATAAGGCACAGATTGGAGTTTCAGCAGAATAGGAACAAGATGGCAATGTTGGGAAAATGCCATGGGCGGATGTTGTGCAACTGTACTGGTTCATACTGGATTCTAGAAACTATTGGCATGAGACGATCATAAATTCTACATCTATATGATACCATTACATAAGTTATGGTGGGTAAAGGGTGATGGAAACCCTTCCACTTAAATTTAAGGGGTAGTAGAAGTATTATTAAACACTCATCTACACACACCAGACAAGCCAGAAGGCTTGTTTTTACCTCAGAAATCTCATGGTGCTTTCACAACCACAAGGAATTCTGGGTAGGCACATGCAAATAAGGTTAACAATTATCACCTTTGCCTCTATATCCACTTTATACATGGATTCCTTGAAAGTAATTGCCCTCTGTATAAGTGTATAAGTGTGTGTGAGCATAAATGTGTATGTGTAAGTGTGTGAGTATGTATGTGTAAGTTTTGTGAGATGGAGTGTGTGTTAGCATGAGTGGTGTGAGAGGAGGGAGTGTCCACTGACAAGCTGGAGCAAAGATGGCACAGGTAGGCTGGTTGGGGGCATTGATAAGCTGCTTGGGGCAAGTTTGGCACTCACAAGCTGTTTGGGGGCAAATGAGGTACTCACTAGCTGTTTGTGGGAAAAGGTGGCACTGTGGTTGCCTGGTGAAATTGGGGGGGGCCTCAGGGCAATTTTCACACCAGGGCCTTGCAATTTCTAGTTAAGCCCCGTATGTTAGCCTTTACCTCGTCTGCTCAGTGGCTGTTCCACTTACATCTACCACCCTCTTATATAACATACATATTTGACTGTTTAGTTTTATATTATGTCCTAAACATTAATGTCTGTATTCTTTATTATTAATGATTATGATATCTCAATAACATCACTTTTGCGTCTGCTTAACGCATAAAATATATTCCATGAATACTCCAATACTCAATAACAACATTGCAAATTCTGTTCTCTGTATAACACAATCACCTTTAAGTCAAATTATTATATATAAAACGTTCAATCTATTGTACGTGCTAATAAGGTTTCCATAATATTAATTAATGGGTGAAAAGGGCAAGGGGAGTATGACAATAGGTCTAATCAAAAAGATCAGGTTGGCCATTTAACATCTGGTTGGGCTGCTGTTCCCATACATCTTATAAATACTAGGGAAGGACGGAGAACTTGTGAACTGATTGAGCCTACGGTGCGTTATGCAGCACAACCCTGTGTTTAATCTTTTCCCTATTACATCATGACTCAGTAAGAGGAAAGGGTAGAGTTTCCTGTCCCTTCTCTGGCACACTGGAAAGAAACTTCCTTAGGAAAATGTGAATAAAATTAGAAATCGGAGCTTAGTAACTCTTTATTACAAATGCACTGCAGACTATTGTATCTCGATACATTTTACTATAATTTTATATTAGCTTAGCCATTTTACTGAATACAAATTTTATTTTGGGATTGTTAAAATCAACCTATAGTGGTTTTCAATGATTCTTATTTTTAGGAAATTTCTAATCATTAATCAATTGTCAATATTTAGAATTTTACATGTTTTCATATATCATATATATAATATTTTGTATTCGTTATTGCATCTCAAAAAATAAAATAAGTCTAATACTTTGTTAAATTCTTTTCAAATGGCAGTTTATTATTCATATATTTTACCACTATTATCAGCTTATTGTGTATTTTAAATGTCTATTGTTGCGTAACATTCTAGTTCTTTATGTGCAAAAAAAACACTAAACATTGTAGGTGATTGTGATGTTTATAGGACATGGTGTACGTAGTAGTTGTTTTGCCTTCCTTGTTTTGTTTTTGAAATATAGCCATTTTCTTGGCCGACAAGTTGTCTGCCTTTTCCAAATATTTGATGTTTCAGATTGTTGGTTATGTTCTTCTTCCATGAAAAAAAACTTTTTTTGTTTTATGTTTCAGCTGCACTTTATTATGTTACAATAGAGCATATTAACTAAGGAGTGGTAAAAGAACTTAGAGGGGGTTATTAGGGTGCAAAACCAGGAGGAGGAGGCAGCCAAACAAAAATCAAAATGAAAACCCAAAAAATATATTCATATATGCTCAAGAAACAAGACCCTAAGATATTTATTTGCAATTAAACTATTAATATGAGATGTTCTGTAAACTATTGGCTAATATAGCTCTTATGGAAAACAGGATTTACTTACTCCTGTAGGTCAATAGCTAAGTAAGCACTGCGTGAAAGTTTAGCGATCGCTAAGGTATAGTATACTCACCTCCACCCTTCGTCCACTAAATCCAACAGCTCCATACATCATCCATGTATGGCGCCTCCTTTATGTGCCCCGTGACAAGACACATTAACCATCAAAATTGCTTTATTAAATGAAGTGTAGGAAACCCTACACAGCTCAGCTGCTAGGCCATCTTTGACCAAACCACGAAGGGGCCCACCATCTGGCCTAGCGCTAACTTTTCCCAAAAAAATGCAAATGCAAATGCAAAGTTTTACTGAAGGCAATAGTAAAAAAGAGGATCCACAGCAATCAATAAACCACGCCAACAAAATCTCACTTAGTAGCTGTCCCTCTGTGTACCTCGCTTGAAGCACCACAACATGGGATGGGACTCCTGCAGCCAGAGCATTCATGCTTGAAGGCCTATATCCATCTAATCCCACCCGATGGACGGCCGTACCACCAGCCCAGACCCTCATAGGTTTCAGATCACAACTGCCTCCTAAAAGCCACCAGAGGGATCTCCTCCACCAATTTGCCAAACCAGGGCTCCTGCTCCGGCGTGTTTCCTCTTTTATTCAACAAAATAACAAATAATAAAATCTCTGTTCCCCTTAGAGGAAACATTTGTTGTACTCTTTAGTAAATAAATCTTTGCAGTTCATTGCTTTTATTATTTTCTTAAAGCTTTCTCAGCTTCTGTGTCAAAAAACCTTCCAATGGTGGGATAACAAAACAGGAAATTATATTTTTAATTGAGCATTTGTTGACCAGCATGTGAACTTCAACAGAGCAGGTAGAACAGGACATATAGGTTGGACCCTTTAATGTGGGTCCAGAACACGTGCATATGATACTTCTATACATGTATAGAGCGTTTTTTGCTAAAAGCCAAGTCTGCCTGAGAAACAGAGCAACAATGAATCATTAATGCAGGATCGCAGTTGGAAGCTCCAATAATGAAAAGGAAAGCACACGTCTTCTCGCCCCATATGATTCTGGCTGAGAAATCTGTGTCAAATAAATCATTCCAACAAATGACTTCACAGATATTCACTTCTTAAAATTCTTCTTTATTTGAAATACGTCATAAAACATGAAAAACAGATCTGTATTGGCATTGTAGACCTCCTCAACTGTAGACCTCACATGATCGTCTACAACAGTAATATAGTGCGCAATTAAAGTGTTTTCAAATAGGTTCTTAGTTTAACCCTGTGTCATATAATACACAGAGCTGTATGATTAATGGAGCCTCTCTCTTTCATAACATAGCATATCCCTTGATACTTCTACAAGGTTAGGAATATCTCTTCTAAACCAACACATTGAACTTCAGTTGAACTACCTTGACCCGGCCGCTAAAATCTATTGTCTTGCGCCGGACCCCCTTCTTTCCTGTACTTTGTACAAAATAAATATTTCAGAAACCAGTTTTATCAAACCTGAAATTCAGTGGGACAGAAATCAAGAGAGACATTGGGATTAGTTAGTAACTAGCATTTGCTTGATGTTGTTGATAAGCTTCAGAGGCATATGATCAATTACACAAATGCATTTATTAGAAGCAGAAACTAAAGGTACCTCTTTGTCAAGGTGTTTCTATCTGTTCCAAATATTCAGATATATAAAATAATTTGTATCATTTAAATATATTACCAATATTGCCTCAAATTCATTGCACCAGCGGCTTAGTTTTACTGGCATTCCTATATGATGAAAAAAACTAAATATATTCCATTACTATTCTAATTTAGCAGATTACGTCCCCACTGTTGGTCCCACACTCTTCCTCGAGCTCTGACTTCCCAGCCATGTCATCTTCTACATTGGTTCCTCCCTGTTTTATCTGCCATTATTTCACTGCTCAGACTTTTATCTGCATATAATCCTGTATGTATTTACCTGTTTGGTCTGGCACTCCTTGTCTGGATGCCTTAATCATTGCCTCACTACATATGTCTACCAGCCTCCGCCTGCTTGTTCCTGTGCCTGTTGATTGTATTTGCAACTCTGCCTGCTGTGTTTTATTGTAGAGGTGCTAAATATGGGTTTTCGTGGTATGGGCTAAAAACTTGGGGTAAAAGCCAGAAACATAGCTCAATGGGTAATCAACCATACCTAAAACTTTGGCTATAGGTAAGATTTCATTAACTCTGGGTTACGAGTGGTGTCTTGAACACAGTATGCGTTGATCTGGTGCCTTACAGGTGTTTAGCACCTTCACCCAAATATTCAGTCATTAGACCTGGTTGTCACCTACTGGACCATCTCAAATCCACTCAACTCCCAAACTATAGTGACAATGTCCAATCCATCACCATTACAGTAACTCTGCCTGAGTATAAAGTGTCTTCTATATTTAAAGAATATGAGCCAATAAAGCAGTGAGGGTAGGAGCTACCTAGGGGGATCTGAGCTCATTTGCAGTCAGACCTTCCAGTAGAATGTCTAATGTGCCTGGATTTTTCCTTTGCGCCATGTATGTAGTACTCTTTCGTCTTAGCAGGGTCACCTCATTTACCCCAGACTGAAGGTTTCTACTCAACAAATTTTATTGAAAAGGATAATGCCTTATGATTGTCTACGGTGCATCGGATGGAGCAATCAACGATTGCTGGAGTAATTGAGAGCCGATAATTGCATGGACAGCGATACAGAAAGCATCCTGAATCTTTTGATAAAAAGCTCTAATGATTTTCAAGTTTATGCCAATTTTTACAAGCTTTAAATTCTATTGAATATGTACCTCTCAGAACAGAATAAGATAAACACTAAAACAGTACATCAGTTACACAAAGAGCAGCAGTTATATATAAATCATATACTCCTATCATTTTACGTACATAATCCCATCAGACAATATTACTGAATGCTGTTTCAGTTTTTTTACAGATTTATGGTTAGTAGGAGCAAACACAACTTCTTGGGTTGAAATTCTCCATCTCATCTGGTTTAGATTGGCTAACCTCTCAGTGTTGTCACAACAATGGTCCAATGCCAATACATTATATACTATCCTTTCTAAATCATTTATATTTGTAGCCAGTCTTAATAGATTACAAAAAACAACTTTTTGTGCATTTTGCAAACTGTTACTTAGAAATGTATATTTTTGTAAGCTTGTCTTGTCATTCCCCTTGAATATATGTGTTGTATTAAGCGCTGCATAAATTGCTGGTGCTATGTAAATAAAAGATAATAATAATAATAACAATAATAATAATGTAGATCTTGCTTTTGGATGTACTTTGACATGGTCAAGGTGTGCCTTTTCATCTAGGTTACCTGTATTTTCAGCAACATTTCTAATTAAAAAAATCACTCGTCCTCTAACAAAATTATAATATAATTATTTATTATACATAAAATTGATACAACTTGATAAAAAAAAGCTGAGCTAACAGATTTTTGTGTCTTTGGTTTATTGCAACTTAATTTACAAAAATGTAGATTTTGAAAAGTGTCTTCTCGATCCTGTTCCTTGAGAAATGTAATGTTACATTTGTCATGATTTCTTGTTCATTGCTATATGAAGTGTTATGTACAATGTGTTATTATATTGGGCTGGGGCTACTGTAGAGAATAGCCTGGTGATAGATGAGCTATTTGCTTCCAGTTAATACATATGTTCCTTTTCCTAATGTTCATACATAGTATACGTACTGTGACCTCTTCATTACTTTTTTGTGACATAAGAGCCATTGCAAATTAAATATTGAAATGAAGAATCAATGTCAGGAAAATATTATTTATATTTTCTATTCTTTTATACTACAGAAAAAAATAAGATGTAGGAACATAGAATTTGACAGTAGCTAAAAAAACCTAGTTTTTGGCCTTGTCTTCGATTCAGGATTCAGTTTATCTCATGCATTTTATTAGCCTCTAACACTTCTGGTCGCCGGCTGTTCCGTCTACTGTTAAGTCCTCAGAAATAATTACTCCCAAGTCCTTCTCTTCTATTGTCACTGGCAGAACAGTGACCCCAATCCTATATTCTACTTTGGGATTTACACCTCCCAAATGCATTATTTTACATTTATCAATGTTTAACTGCAGGAACCATTTTTCTAATTTACTTAAATCTAACATACCATTAGCCTTTTTCCATAAGAAATGTCTTTCTGGTTGCAGACTATTGTATCAACAGCAAACAAAGACATAGATTACCATTAAGACCTTTTTTTGCAATATCACTAATACATGTTTTAGGTATCCCACTAGTAACACTACCGTCGTCTGAATATAAACCTTCAGTCCATTTAACAATTTTAACATTCAAAATTACTGAATCCAAATTTAATTACATAATAAGCAAAACAAGACTATTTAAAGAGCTTCTCGTTATGGTAATTATCATTTCAAGACCTCTATATTTATTACAAGAAACCTTTACAAAAGGAGAAAAGTTTCATATTGTTTATATGAGCAGAAAGAGAGAGGAGTTAAAATAAAATATATTTTTTTCCTGGCTCTGCTTTTTGGTTATGGCAAAACATTATTGCAACCTTCAGTACGTTCTAACTTTCACACCAAACAGAAGAAAACCATGGAACGTCATTTTGATAGATCCAAAATACATCTTTAACCAAAAAAGAGATATTTTAGACAGATTTCTCTTTGCACCTTGGAATCCCTCACCTATATAAAATCCAAAATCCCTTTTAAAATGGCCTGACCATGGGAGTTTTTCACCCACTCCAGATTAAGAGATTTAGAGTGTTTCACAAATTGCCATATGCTTTTCATTTAGTGAAACAGACCCAATCTCTGACGCAGATAAAGTAATATTTTCAAGTTCATCAGACACTAAACAAGACTATCATTCCCGTATATATATGTATGCCAACAAGTATATGTGTATGCCAACAAGTATATGTGTATGCCAATAAGTTCTTTCTGTTCATGGCAGCGTGTTAGAACTTTCAATGTTCATATTTCAAAGGTGTTTTGCTCAACTTGATGACGTTACTCAAGGTATCAATTCAATTAAAACAGGATTATTAACGGGATAGTTGGGTTTCCTTAATTCTCCATGCATCTTGCAATGGGAAACTTTTCAATGTAAGCATAAAATCCGGTGCTGTGTGCGGTAATGTTGGTTGGCATTGACAAAAACCTGGTTTCGTCTCTTTTTATTTGAATAAACTTCCTTTTGGCAGGCTGGAGGCTGCCATTCTCGTCAGCCGTGTGATATTTTGAGTGGCTTTCTCAACACAATTACCACATATAGCTGATTCTTTATGGTAATGCTAATCATACCTGGGAACTTCTGAGCTCCGGTTACCTTTGCAGGACGCGGCCAGGACTGCCCACTCGCTGATGTTGGGGGCTCTCCTGATGACGTCGGGGACATTCTCGCTGATGTCAGTGGGCATTCCTGCTGACATTGCAGGAAACACCCACATTTAAAGGGGAAATGGGTGGGAAGCAGCACGTGTTGAGACCCTGAAACCCGGAGGATTCGGGTTGACCCAAAGGGCCAGAGAAGCGGGGCTTCACCTGGAGTTCTCCAGGTCAAATCCAGAGAGTTCCCAGGTATGATGCTACTGAAGTCCATTACTTTATTAGTCAGAGGATCTGGCCAAGTTCAGTATGATAAGTATGATAAGGAGGCAGGGTATTTTCTAGTAGTTTGGGCTAAGAAAATGTCTTATTATGCAAAAACTAGAACTCACAACATAGGAGGTGTAGGGGAATGAGACAGAAAGTCAAGGACAGCTTGGGTGAGGGCAACTTGATTTTAGGTCACATACAGAATCAGGGGCCAGGAAATCTTAAAGATGGGGAAAACAGATGGCTTTTGTCCAGAAAGCGAGTGGTGCAGAAACACAGGACGGAGGCAGAACAAAGAAGGTGATAATTTATATAAAAATACTAACAAAGGTATAGGCGGATGCTTTGTTAAAAGCTCTATACATAAGGGGTCAAGAGTTTACATTTTATTCAGAAGGGTATAGGACTGGCACAATTCCTCAACAGATAATGAAAGATGGAATATGAGGATTAGTCTGGTAGATGTTTTCAGAAAAGATTAAAATTTGTGTGTGATTGGCAGAGAGATGGTACTGGAATCCAGAAATATTTTGTAAATTCCCGAAAGAGGAGGTATAGATAAAAAAGTGTAAAGGCCCAAGAACTGAGTCAGGCGGTATCCTGACAGAGGTGAGTAGGTTGGAGAGGTAGGAAATGAGCCAATAGAGAGCAATGTCATTGATATCAAAGAAATGAATGGATTGTAGGACAAGACAGTGGTCAACAGTGTCAAATTAACTATAGATGGATTTTAGTGAGATGAAAAACTGACTTGCTGCAGTAACAACCTTGGTGACCGCCAATAGTCAACAAGGTATAAATTAAAGGCTGAGCAGAGTTTTGTAGCACAGATTGTGACATAATCTGTTCTTGATATGAGTATTCCTGCATGCATGCATTCCAAAACCATGAATGTATTCCATGATATGTTTAAAAAAAATAGCCTATTTGAGAGAATCTCAATGTGCTATGAATTTGTTTTAGTAGGAGTTTTTTTTCTGAGGAGTTGTGGAAATGGCTACATTAAAAGGTTAAGGCCACATTTCCCCCCCTTTACTATGTTGGTGCAGAGGATGAAAGCAGATAAGGATACGTGCAAGGTCACAAGAAATTGATACTTGGATGGCAGCCAGGCCTCCATAGTACGTCATAATTCCATTGTTTCACAACAAGAAGTTTAACATCTAAACTAACTTCTATACTTCCATTACAATGACACAAAAAGGTCAATATGCATACACACATAACAGTGAAGTTTAACCCCTTAATGACCAAGCCCGTACCTGTAAAAGGCTCAAAATGCATTGTTTTCAATGGGTTTAGGGACCGCCCATTGTCCTTAAGGGGTTAAGAAGCAGTTTTAGTCCAGAGAATAATATCAATGGAATTTTGTTAAGCAATATGGGCACAAGGTCACTTTGATCTAGACTGCTATTGAACTTCAACAAACTCATTTTTCAATGTGTTGTTTTTAACTAAATTAACAAGCAATCCATCTGTAACAGTGAAATAGAAGCACATACTCTCCCAGCCCTGGTTTATCATGTTCCAATATAGATGTGTACAATTTTATTTTTTATGGAAAAAAAACAATCCCAGAGATAGGAATTAGCTGAATAAAAATGTGAGAGAGGTCAATCTGTTAAAATGCACATACATTTGAAATGCAGCAATAATATAAAGTATACATAATTATTATATAATTATATAAAATGCACTCCTGCAGTGTATTTTTATAGTATATCTTTGTATATAGCTAGAATAAGACAGACTTGGGTAACTAAGTAAGTAAGAAACAAAAGTCAGGGTCACACTTGGTTGGAATATATTTGTCCCGACCCGAGTCTGGCATTCAAGGTGAATTTTTTTCATACTCTCACTCAGGATTGTTTGGTACCCTCGAGTAATACCCCAAATGCTGTTTACAAAGAGATTTTTGATATTTAAGAATTATAATTCCGTCCACTGTGTCCGTGGGATTATTTATTATATACTGTATATATTTTATATACATTTCTAGAAATTCGTAGAGATCTAAACTCAAAGAACAGCTAAAAGGTAAAACTCTCACATAGCACATACACAAAAGAGTCTATATACAAATTAACATGGATGTTTTAACCTCTTCATTACTGGGTGAAATTGAATGTGTCAGCATCACAAAGCAATGCAGAATAGTGCAGCTTATGTGAATTTAGATTTATTGTAATTTTTAATCATTACTAATAATAACAATAATAATGAAAAAATAAATATTAACACATTAATAACTGACTGGCTTTAATGTATTTTAAAAAGTGAAAAGTTGCAGTCACTGTTAGAGTTAATTTGGCAGCCTTTTTTCATCCAAGCGCATTGTATACTCGCCTCCGTCCAGCTCCAGCGCTCGCTCTGGGGACTCATAGGGCATGGGGGGGTCTTCAAACCAATATGGTCATTTGTGGCCATTGATTTCCTGCTTTCTATGGTTGTCACCTAAATCTTACTATACAAAACCGAGAAAAATTGCCCCGTGTCTTACAAAGAAAAATGTGCCTGACCGCCAGCATTCAAAGGGTTAATGGGACTTCCTTTTTTAATTTTATCATTCACTAAATTATCTATTCCACTTTCTTTTATGATATGATTGCCAAAGACATTCTTTTTTTGTTGCCTTGACCTTACCGGGCACATATTTTTTTTTTTTCTTATGACAAAGAAAAGGTTAAGAGGCGATGGCTCACCTTATAATAACCTTTTTTTATATTTATTTATCTCAAGCTGGGTGAAATCAGGTTTTATTTTACAATATTTAAATACACATTTTTCCTACTTCTTCTGAAATTGCTGGCGCGATTACACTCGCTTCCCGTATTTATTTTTTATCGGTGCCAAGCAGCGGGAAATAAGTTGTTCATTATTTCCTTTTGGCTTTTAGGAAATCCATATTAACAATTACTGATGGCGTCAAATGCGTTTATCGTGTTGCGAAAGCTGTGACGGGTCGTGTTACATCCGCTGACTCACGAGGGCACAAATCAGTGCTGTATACGGACGTAATGCATAATGAAAGGTTTCAGCGCTGACTTGTTTCATTTTACGAGAGTATAAGATGACTGATCAAATACAGTTTTCCATTGCCAGCGCACCTAAACTTTCACTTATAATACTTCAACTTCTCTCGTTTCCCCCAAGAACCCATGGCATTAATATACGCCGATTGCCGTACATTGCCCATACAAGCTCATTTCCTCGTCCTTTTCCCCGCTGAATATAAGAAGCTTTCTATTACTGTAGCAGATTTTCGCAATTCATTCAAAGCAACATTTTCCCCAAATAAATGTCTTCGTTTTACCGTCGTCCGATCTTCGTTTTATGGATTGCCGTCAGAGCTGTCTTCAATCACAAGTTATGAAGTATGACAGAAATCAACAACGTATTAATACTCTTTTTTTTTCTGGGAATATTGCAGCTGGACAGTCTTAATGCAATGCCGGGGAAACTCTTAAGCTGCGGTAAACCCGGCAAAGTAAGAAGAAGGTTCTGCTACATTCTGATAATTGTGCGTAGCCATTATAGAAAGCACATTTTAACTCTGTTAGGATTCCAAAGGTTTCTAGACATATATGTTTTCATTGGCCTGAAAGCAACGCTTTTCTTCTGTTCTATATTACAGTACTGCATACGAACCAAAAAAATCTATTTTCAGGTAAATAAAAAAAGTATATTTTTTACCAGCCAGGCAGATAACTAGATGTCGATATGATGGACAATCCATTGACTGACAGTATTATGTACTCCTCCTCCTAACCTTCTTTACATATGCTGTCTCCGATTTTTCTCTTCCTCCCATTTTTTTTTTTATGCCATTCTCCTTCTCTCGTTATCTCATCCCCTGTTCCGTTCATTTTGATCATTGTGTCTTCAATGTGTCTTTTCTCATTCTTAACAAGACATATTACTATCTGGCCCGGTTTAACCAGAACTGGGGGTTAAAATCAACCCAACGACTAGCACTTTAAGGGCAGTAGCTGGAAAATGATGTGCAGGGGCCAGCTGGATAAACCCTGGATCCAGAAGGTGGCCACACTCTAAAGGACCAGAGAGACGCTCAGTATACATCATATAGCCAACTAATCAGCCAAGGGTTATAGTTTCAATACAAATTAGATGTATAGGCTTTGTACCAGATCTGTTTAATCCTTTAAATAGGAAACTTAGGACCGAAAAAAGGGTTGGCTCTGTCCTTCAGCCAACTATATAAAGGAGAGCCTGGGGGCTACTAATAGCCTTTTGCTCTAATGGTTTAATAATGCCCGAATAAGTGTCCTCAAAGCTTGTGTTGAACCTATCAATAAACAATAATTTAATAAGTAATTTTTATTCATTATTTGTGATATCTTTATTCCAAAAGTACCTTGACTATCTACTGATTAACACAATACTGTCCTTTCTCGTTACCCAGTGACAATACATATACTCGGTCTCAATAACAAAGGCTGCAAGGGGAGAACATTCAAATACCGCACATTTCTTTCTAAAAAGAAGAAATTAATGTGCAATGTACATGTGCCTTTCATTGAGTGCAACATTCAATAAGTTCCAATGGAGCAGCAACTCTTTAAAAATAGGGCCAGATGTTTTACTAAGAAGGAGACCCAAGTGATTGCAAAGCCAAGCTGCCTATCCGAAAACGCTATAAAAACCCGTTACTGACACTAGAAATGACACATTCCCCCGCGACACCTGAATCTCGCAAATTCGGAATGAAATATGTCCACTGATACAATATAACAGGAAGCAAGTAATTCTTACTGATGGCGATGGGAATTCTGCAGAAGTCGAATAACCACCTAAGAGGTAAGGCAGATGGACCTAATAAAAAAAGGAAGGAAACATGAAGAAACTTAAGTGTTACGAACCGTATTTTTAATCACACCAGAACAGCCCGAGGCTCCAGTTTCATTGAAAGGGATTTTCCCGGTGATACTGTTCCAACTTGCGCTTTCTGACAGATCTGGATGTATAAATATATGGAACAATTATAAAAAAATAATAAAAAAAAAAGCATTCATGAACAAGTCCGTAATCGCATATTTACATTTCCATAGCATAATAAACATTCCCTTCCACCCTGAGGTCATCAATTATTTTCTTAATTAAATAATTATTTATGTAATATAAGACTTTCCCTAGCAGTTCCACTCTTTATTACTATAAAAGAACATGTGGCTATAATACACACCATGTCCCCAGTGACATCTCAAATTATAAAAAAAGCAGTGAAATTGTAGTTATACCCATTATTAAGGAGTCTTTTCAGCACTTACCCCTCCCCCACAAACATATTTTTATAAAAAATGTAAATAGAGGATTTATGTAAAGCATAGGCTACTTTTACAATGAATCATCTGGAAAGATTTAATTGAACAAGATATTACAGAAAATAGATTACTAACATTTATTGGATGACGTTCACTGCAGTGGGCGGCCACTGGTTGGATACACCAGCCCATGCATTCTGAATATTACTATGACGGGAAGCCATATACCCTGACTGGGTAGTCCGCCAAGCTACGCTTCCTTCTGCCGAAACACCAGTGGTTAACCCCTTGCCGCTGTAGCCGTAGCTTAGTATATTAAGCACATGTACTGTCCTGAAAAACAGTACACCTGACTTGGTGTAAATACTGGCCATGGAGGTCTCTGTCCTATAAGTCCCGATGGAGAGTAACACACCACACATAAAACCCCTTCGCAAACTGCCCCAAATCCATGTCCCAGCTTCACGGTCTTTAGAGTCTCTGGTAATTGTGGAAATGTAGCACTCTGTACCAGGGGGGGAAAAGTAGTCCCAATGGACCCCTTGTACTCACTTTCCCAA
Source organism: Spea multiplicata (assembly GCA_009364415.1). Classification (NCBI taxonomy): domain Eukaryota; kingdom Metazoa; phylum Chordata; class Amphibia; order Anura; family Pelobatidae; genus Spea; species Spea multiplicata. Next base: position 22,545 of record VKOC01021305.1, on the reverse strand, counting down.
AACCAGAACCCCTTCCAAGGCCAGGGCCCATAGTTTGTAGGGAAGAGGTTGGCCCCAGGCCCTTCCAGGAGCCCAGGGCATGGAGGCTTCTATGGCAATTACCAATTAACATTCCACATGGCCAAGGTGAAACCGTTTTTTTGAGTGGGTGTGGCCATGGTATTTAGGGGTGTGGCTAATGTTATAATTATGCAAATTTGTGGATGTCTTTATGAAAAATTCACAGCTATTTAAACAGATTAAAAAAACACCATAGTGGTTTATTCACATAAATAATGTAGTTTAAGCACAATCAAAGGAAATGTATTACCATTAAATAAACTTTTTGACTCATAGAGAAGTACTATGGATGTGATTTTTGAAATGTAATTTTCCACAGCACTACACAATGGTACATCTTTATATATATAATATATATATATATATATATATACACATATATATATTATATATATATACTGATATTTTACTATCCGATCATTTCATGACCTATAACAAAAGCAGTCGCATCCACCACAAATCCACAGATGGCAGTGATTTATTGAAATCTCTGTTCTCTCACTTCCTATTATTGTTCGATATACTTAAGAAAGATCGCAATTATGTCACAGTGTAAAAACTGTAAAAGATTCTGCTTTCACTCATCCTTTCCCACATTCCTCTTTAGTGAAAGACTTTGAGTGGGTTCACATATCGTTGATTTCATATAGTTTATTAGCAACCGATTTTTTCATAAAATTCACAATAAATATGTGTAGGTTTGTATAATATGGAATAATCATTTAACTTATATCCATCTCCCATGACAGTGATCAAGCATCATATAACTAAGAGACGGGGCTGTGTGTGGTCCCACCGTTTTATATTTGGATTAGTTGATACGGTCTGGTTTCTTTCAGGTACAATAGTTATAGTATAATAATAATGTTTTGGCCATCAACTTTTTTAATGCTCTTTTGCATTCCAAGAACATAAAACCTGACCTTAGAGAACATTCTAGAAAATGTTAAAATGTTATAACCATACTGAAAATCATCGCAGAATTTTAAAATATTTTCTTCTCATGAGCTGGTGCTATATGTCCGAGTTGGCATCTCCCTGGATGTTTTTAAGGCATAAGACAGGGGCGTCCAACCTGCGGCCCTCCAGCTGCTGCAGGACTACATCTCCCATCCTCCTCTGCCAGCCCCTTAGCTGAAAGAGCATTATGGGAGATGTAGTCCTGCAGCAGCTGGAGTGCCACAGGTTGGACGCCCCTGGCATAAGACATGGTTCAGTTAACTTGATACAATTTATTCTAAAGAGACATCTTGGAATGTGTCAATTACATCGTCATCGGGGTACAGAATCAGTTGTTATCATATTTTTTATTTGTCAATTCACCGTTTATTAAAAAACAGGCACAACCATACATCCAAGATACAAAGCACAAAGGGCAAAGATACAAGAACATATAGAGAGAAAATACAATATGCAAGAGATCACAGTGAGTTGTTATCATATTAGCACTGGACTCTGGAATCAAGGGTGTAAAAAAGTGGGATAGTGGAAGGGGTCTCAAAATGTATAAGAGGATCATGTTTTATTTGTTTTTTCAGTAGACTGGTCAGAGACCCCAGAAGGTATGGAGTCAACAAACTAAAAGTTGTCAAGTTGGCAAACAAAATATTAACTAACTTTAGAGTTTCTGCCGAGCTGAGTGGACAATCAGGTCAACAGTAGTAAATATGAGAGTTGAGCATTTTGCCCAACTCATGTGAATTTGCTACTTCAAAGTCCACTCGATTGAATACTCCACTGCACTCAACCTTTGGTGAGACAGCAAGTATGTTTTAGATGCTGTATATATGTACCGTATTCCTTCATGATTAGACTAGATGTAATGCAATGAAGTTTTACGTTACTGAGAGGATGGTAGATAAATGGAGCAGCCTCCCAGCATAAATGGTCGAAGTGAATTTAGACATTCGTAGGATAGATATCCGGCTCCTGAATCTAAGAGGAGACCAATCACTCATTAAAGTCTGAGACTTTACATCAGGAAAGATGGGCAGACTAGACCGGCTGAATGATTCTTATCTGCTCTCAAATTCTGTGTTAAAATCTGTACATGTATGGGCTCAAAATGCATTGTTTTCAATGGGTTTAGGGGCAGCCCATTGTCCTTAAGGGGTTAACAATCAGATCTTTTTATACAATAATAACATTCCTAAAAGTGTCCAAAGGAGTTAGGTGCCTCTAAATATTTAGGAAAAGGCAGAATTTATAAAGGTCACCTTTAGGCTAATCATAGATTAATAGTTGGGTAAAAAATAATGCTTGTACCTGATGTCTTCATAATTACCCAACGGCTCTTGATTAATAACAATACTGGAAGGCTTGTGTTCTGGGGGTTATTTGAGTTCAAAAAGTGAGTGGCAGGATGCTTGAGGGAATCTGTCACCAGCAATTAACCAATGATAGATTTTTAACGCTCAATGCTTAAGGCAACGTAAGGAATTGTAACGCATGTGGGTAGAAGTATATTTTGATAAATGATGTATTTTTATGCATACATTAGGATAATATTTAGGATCAATTGGCTGATATTACCATAAGTGGGCATTCTCAGGGTTTGAACCAGAGTCTCCAGGTGAAGTGCTGCCCACCTGGCACTCTGGGTCATTTTTTTTCTTTTGCTGGGTAGAGGAGTGGCATTTGGCCTTGCCCATTCCCTGTCCAATCGTCTTCCATTAAAGGCTGCATAGGTATAGCCCCTCCCATATGTGTGGCCAGCTATATTCCATGCATGCCAAGCCCCGCCTTTACATACAGAACTCCCCACACTCTTGCAAAGCCGCTCCTCCAGAAGAGGGGAAAGCTACGGGTACCCTGGGAAGTTCCCAGGTATGCTAATTACTTCCATTTTATGAAAGATGCGATGGCAAAAATCTAGTTGCAGCATATTGATATAATAATATTATCTGCATAGCGGTTCCCCTACTTACATCTCCTCACTCATCTCTAAATACACTCCTAACCGCTTTCTCCACTCATCCGATGATCTCCGTCTATCCTCTCCTCTGACTTCTAGCTCTCCTGCACACTTACAAGTCTTCTCAAGGGCTGCCCCCTTTCCTCTGGAATCCCCTCCCACGGCCGATCCGTCTTTCCTCTGCCTTTAGTCCTTTAAAAATCCCTCAAGACAATCTTTTTAAAGGATACCTATGAACGTACACATTAACACTCTTCCTCCCATCTTCCTTTAGCCCACCTCTCCTAGTCTGCAATACTCATACTAGTGTGACTGCTCCATCCCTAACACTGGCAATGTACTACCCTTTGTGAGCAGGGTCCCTCCTAATGTATTGGTTTGTCTTAATCAGTCAGCTGTCATGTCTGTTCTCTTTTATAGCTTTATGTATGTACAAGTTACTTGTGAATATTAATGTTTTCACCCCTACCTCTTTTCTTGATTTTTTTTACTATATATCTGTTAATTTCTGGAGCATATACAAAAATGGTTCAGTCCCTACATGAATTCCACATATTTATTTTTTTAAACATTATGTTTAACTATTTGGAGTGATTTTGAAGCAAATGTTCTGCGGGATCAAATATGAACCGAATGTGTTCTGGGCCGGATACGAGTAAATGAAAAGCTCAGCACTTCGGGTAACGCAGTTTGGGAAAGGGGGTGATTTACAAACTAAAAAAAAATGATTTAACAAATACATTTCTCATTTGTAATGCTGCTCACATCAACACATTCTCGGAATCGTGCGGTTTTGAGAATACAAAAGAAATGCAACATTTTTCTTAGCTGCATATTTCAGCATATATTATGCTAAAAAGACATTTCTGGAATCTAAAAGTTTGATTTAAATAATTCATGGGGGGATTTTTTTTCTGTGGTTAAATGGTATTGGGTGATATTGATTTAATGAACAACTTAATACTTTTCATTTGACAATGACACTTAAAATTACAGCTGAATGCACGGGAAATAGACCCCCACAGTAAAGATTCCAACCCACATGAAATATAATAAAAGTAAATGTAATAAGTAAAAGAAGACCCATTCACCCATCTCACTTTCTCTCTCTCCCTCGTTCTCTCTCTCTCTCTCTCTCTCTCTCTATTCTGTCTCTCAATGTCTCCCGACCTTTTCTACTGACTGCTTCCTTGTCTCCTTTTTCTTCAGCTCCTCTTCTTCTCTTGCCTCTTCTTGTTCTTCTGTTTTCTTTCTGCATCCGATTCTATTGTAACCTTCTGAACCAGTTTGTTATTGGGTGTCATTTAAAATGATTTTACTGGCTTTCAGGAAGTACCTGGATAACGGAGCTGATACCCAGAAGAAGCGGACAAAGAAAGAAGACAGAAGAAAAAGAAACAAGACGAGGCAAGAGAAGAAGCATGCATCAGGGATGTTCTTGTGTGTGTCAGGGAGGCAGGAAAAACTGCAGCATTTCAGTCAGACTTGGGACCTCTGCCTGGTTTGACTTTTTCAGCATCATACCTGATGTACTGTATCCAGGGCCAGAATGGGGTAACTAAGCGGCCAGTGGGTACTCACGGTCACACATTGTGTTGTATTATACATCACGCCGCATGAGGCAGTGCATACAAAACACTCGGGCCTATCTGTCATATGTGTCAAATAACCGCCATTGATATCCATTTTTTCATCAATCCCGTAGATTCACCCTGTGGGAGAAAAACCCAGAGGCAGTTCCCAGTTATGGTAACAGTTATGAAAATCGGAGGGGCGAATGCCTAAAGATTTCAAAACACGTTTTCATTAACAAATACTTTTTCGGAAAAGCAAAGTTTGTTTTCTTCGAAATTCCCATTTTAACTGCTTTATGTATGGTTAATTATTTATGACGGGACTCTTGTAGGATGGATCCATATGGTAATCATTGAAATTTCATAATGTTGTATACAAAGAATTTTTATTTGTTTTAAGTTAAAACATTAAGTATCTCGTATCACCCATGACCTATAAGTGTGCATATCGAACATCCCATGGTTCATGCATGAGTCCGTGATAAGGCATGATGAATGGAGAGTGTTTACAACCTAGATGTGCATTTTCAGAATCACTATCGTCTCCCTGTGTTTTGTTTTATTTAGTATTCTTAAAGTATGTGAAAAATACGTTATTGTTCTTATTATGATTAATCACATTTTATCTATTGAGAGCCAATAAATTAAGCAGCTCTGTACAATTTAAACAAAGGAAGCTAACACACATAACATATAATATAATATAATACATATAGATACTTCACGAGTTGAGAACTTTTACCGTAAACTTGCCATTTAGCCGTATAGTACTTATGGTTCCTGGCAGGAATGGTGGGCTGTTGAGGGCCTTGCTCATGAGTTTATAAACTAATTCAATGTTCTGATAAAGTTAAAAAGATAAAGATATTGATAGTCATTACCGAGACAAAGAAATGAGGAGGTTGTGCAGAAAGAGCCGTATTATTGCAAAGCTTGAAACATTTTCCAATCACCATACTCACCAATAAGCTATGTATAAAAAGTGGCGCTGATCCAAGACAGTAAGTGTCCCTCCACATCCGGCAGAATGCCGGGATATGACATCATAAACCAAGGCTCCATATCTTAAAGGGTCAACCACCTTTAAATACATCCTATGGAGGTATAGTAATCCCTTGCGACCAACCCACTGAGGAGCAGCCTTCCGGGGGTCACTCAGAGGGGTTATCTGCCCCACCGGGCTGCCACCGCAAAGGACCTGCCACCCTAATCGTAGTCAGCCTAGGTCGGAATATGTTGTTTATTTCTATTTGTAGGGCTGCTAATCAGGAAGGCGGGAAGGTTTCGCCAAAATATTTTTTACATGTCTATTTCTTTAATAAAGCTTTAGTTTGTTCACCATTGTGCCTGCCGAATGCTTTACAGTGTACAGGGTCGATTACAGCAAACGTCTATTTGTTATTTATCAATCCACTAATTTTGCATGATTTTTTATGTTAAAAATTGAACACGTTTATGAATAAATATCCAGGAAACGGTAGATGAATCCTGGAAATTTATAATCTGAAACAGAATACGATATTCTCTTTGGAAGCTACAAACATAACTTCTGTAGGCCAGACCAGGAGAAGCACAATGAATCCCTGCACGCCAGCATGCGAGCGTTTTGAGTAAGAAAGTACATTTTTGAGAAAGGAAATCCTTGAATAATATTTCAGACACATGCAGAGCCATCTTTAGCTCAGACTACGAGCCCCGCTGAGCTCAAATTATTTATTCATTAGACGAAATATTGAAGCGAGAGGGGATCTGAACCCGTAGCTTGAAAACAGCTTCAGAAATAAGAAAAACAGCCGTGGGGAACACTATATCTTGATTTAAACCACAATTTGAAGATTAGACCTTAAATAATATAGATGTTGGCCATGAGGTCTGATATAGTGAATTATTGAAATGTTTATTTCTTTGACAAATATTCCAAAGGGAAGTTACTGAGTTTGCTCTAGAAGACTGAAGCACAAATGTGTGTTAGAAGCCCACCCATGGTGTTTGCAAAAAAAGTATAGGTCTTCTGATTTATGAAAAACTTCTCCATTTTCATATGCCTCGCTGCTGACCGGCAAACTCTGTTTTTATATCAATCTCAAGCTTAAAAAAAAAAACCCTTCACTATACTATTGTATATGGCAAAGGACCAATTCATGGAACCTTTAGCAAACAGAAACCCGCGCGGTATTTTTTCAGTATTTATGATATTGTACTCTAGACACCAATATTGTAGGGCAGGAAAATGTTCCTTTCCTACAAAGGACGCATACAAAGTCAGGAGAGGTAGAGAGGGTATTAAATGTTAACCATTTCATGTGTTGCGAGATCCTGGAGATTCTTACTTAAAATAGTGCTAACGATTCATTTTTCATCTTATTTCATCAACAATTTTTTGATATTTTTTTTTAAAAAAAATGTAATTTTGCTCAATCACAGAATCCAAAACTGTGTACAAAGCAAGTAGGGTACCACATCGACCATGTTTTCTGCAGGATCGTAGAAGGGAATCAGTGCCTCGGTTATACACCACGTACACTGCAGGGGGCAGCATTTTACACGCGCCGGTCTGCAATACGTCAAATGTATAAGTGTCCTGGAAAACATGGCGGCACGGTCGCCCTAAAACCAACAAGCAAGGGTGACAATTATCCACATTTTAGGGATATTGATACCACTGATGAGAGGAGTAGGGCTGGCAAGAAGGAGCAAGGGAATAATTGTCCCGGAGGTTGCTGTAAAATATTTTGGGCCAATAACAGAAGCTCACAAGTCCACCTCTAGCCATAGATGTTTCTAAAGTAACAAGAACTTTAAGCAGCATTTCCATTTTAACCGGGTCCTTTCTGTGCTAATTTTATATGTTTCTGTGTATTGGGGTAGTACACAGAAATGCTTTTTTTGGGCTGTTGATAGGCTGACAAACTTTGATTAATGTGCTTTCTGAGTTTAAAGACAAAAATGACTATTTGTGTTACCTTAATATAGCAGAGCACTCTGTTCAGGTAGAAGACCACATCTGAAACACTTTGTCAACACGCTCTGGCGAAGAGCCCGCATACCACAGCGTTGGTGTAATCCGTCCTATTATTGTCTTCTATAGCAATGTTTGGGATAATTATTCAAAACAGATAAAGATAAGAAGAGAAAAACATATGTTTTGCACACACGTTCCATATGCATTAATAATGGATCAGTGAGGATTTATTACATGACTTTGATACTAATGACTCCTTTTTTTCCTGTTCTCTGAGAATTTCTAGATACAAACTAGATGTCACCATTACTCAAAAAACATTTCACTGTTTCTTGTTTTCTGACTTTTACTTTATTGTTTTTAGAAGCCTTGTAGGTTTTCAATCTTCTATCTATCTTGGACCAGAATTATTATTACTATCTTTTGGGTAGAATTATCACCTTATAACCTTATCAATTTCCCAAGAAGGAGCTACCTGTTGGCCGGATTTATATGATGGGCCATTTGTAAAGTCAATGGCGTCCTGGGAAAGTTGGCAAACAAGGTCCCAAACGACTTCCAGGGTCCACCATCCCTCTTGCAGACTCATCTAATAAATTATTGTATATCAGTTCCCTTTTCTTTGTGCCTCCTTGGCCAAGAATGAGCTCCAATTGTGGAAGGCTTTTGTAGAATGCTTGAGCCCTGGGCATCTGCCATTTTGCCCTGTCATAAGGCTGGTAGTGAAAACATTGTCAGAAGTGAACACTAGAATCAGAAGTATGAGTGTCTATGCCTATAATAAGTAGCTATTCATACTACAAGCTTAAACAGCTTCAGGGCTATTGAGTAGACAAATCAATAGCAAATATAGCATATCATCATTATTATTATTTTTATATCTTTTATTCATAGAGCGCCAACTATTTACGCATCAGGTACATCAGGTACAGATACATCAGGTAAAGACGACCCGGCCCGTGAGCTTACAATCATTACAAATATGGTGGTCTTTTTTCAATCTATAAATGGAATAACAGGGGAAAGTTTATTGTGTAGTTTTTCCGTCTGAATTCAAGTCTTTACCTTAGATGGCATCTGACCTTTAAAACTCTCTCCTTCAAAAATCTTTTCTGCTCCCTTTTTTACCTAAATCGTAAAAAAAAAGAAAAAAAATACTAGCTCCAATCAGAGGTGCATTAGTTTTGGGGTGAAATAACCTTCCATTGTTTCTTTTACTAATAATGTATAAAAAGAATAATAATGAGATTTCTACAGTGGATCTTTAAAACGTTTTGTGAAGTAATAGGATATAAATTTTAACGCAGACAATGGCAGGCACGTGATTTTCAAAACAGAAACAGATTTCTGAACCTATTCCAGTTTTTTTTTTTGTGGAAATAGTTTGCAAATGGGGCATGTTTTCCATTAAAGAGAAATTGATGCAAGCTCCAAGAAAAAAAAACCCAAAACTCATGTATTGTCCAAAAAATCTATTAAAAAAGACTTTTGTTTGTGTACCCATTATTCAGAATACTAAGAAGGTGTCTTTCCACAGCAGAAAAGGCTATGTTCGGTGCAGTAAAACCCAAACTATGAAACTATGGACTTTAATTCACATCATTCTCAGGCAGCACTGGAAATCAATGGGAAGGCTTTACACATGTACACTGGGGTCTAAACGCACCCCTACACACAGCGTTCACCAGAGTCAGCACTGGAGGTGATTGGGGGGTGTAAGGGGCAAATCCTTTTTTGGGGGATTCTTCGGAACCCCCTCATGTAAAATATAGAACGTGAAAATTTAAAGGGACCACGCAGCTATCGTATGCATTAAACTGAATATGATGGTTGGAGTTGTCCCTTTAACTACATTCCAAATTAAATTATGAAAAGAAGGAATCTGGAATGAGCGTCCCTTTATTATTTACAGTCGGGAAGATAATATTTATACATATATATATATGGTTGGAGTTGTCCCTTTAACTACATTCCAAATTAAATTATGAAAAGAAGGAATCTGGAATGAGCGTCCCTTTATTATTTACAGTCGGGAAGATAATATTTATACATATATATATATCTATTATCTATATAATTAAGATATATATATATATAGATAATAGGACTATATATTACACTGTATATAGATAGATAGATAATAAGAAGATAAGATAGAATAGATAGATAAATAGCTAGATAGAGTAGATAGACGATAGATAGATGATAGGATAGATTAGATTAGACGATAGATAGATAGATAGAGTAGATAGATAGATAGAATAAGATAGATGAATAGAATAGAATAGATAGATAGATAGATAGATGGATAGATGGATGGATGGATAGATAGATAGATAGATGGATATGTATTGTTTCAGGATTTAGCGTCAACTAAATTCTGCTAATACAGCTGATTTTCTAATCTAATTAGATTTTTCTTACTGTGCAGTTTTAATGTCATGCTTAAAAGAGTTGGCTTAACATCCCGTCGGGGCCGCCTTGTAGATGTTCTGGATGAATATCATATCGGTGCTGAGAAATGCATTTCTAATCACTGTAATTTAGTAGCTAATTAAATCTGTCTTAGCTCTTACAATCAGGGGATGATGATGAGTAAAATGTAGATAATTTCTGCTATGCTTCTTCTGGTAATTAATATTTCTGCTGCTGTGGATTCTTCTCTGTGTTTATATAACGTATTTTTTTTTTTATTCAGGAGAAGATGGATCTATGGCTTCACTCCCATATCGTTAAGACAATATTTCCCGAGAAGAGAAGTTTGGCAGGTTGACGGGGAGGCCTTATTTAGCTTTGAGGCCTGCGAGGCATAATACAGTATGTGTATTCTCTAATTAGAAGAAAAAAGAGTAAAACCAAAGAATATTACAAAAAAAGTATTGTGTATGAACTTTTTTGGCTACTCAACCGCAACCACAAGGGATTCTGGGTAGTGACATGCAAATAAGGTCAACAATGATCACCCTTTGCCTCTATAAAGTGGATATAGAGGCAAAAGGTGATCATTGTTGACCTTATTGAAGTAGAAGGGTCATGGGAAGAGTGTGTATTGCCCACACCTATTGCTAAGGAAATGGTAACATTGAAACAAACCTTACTGCCCCATAGTAGATTTTGCTTCTACCCTTTTTTTGGAGTGAAGAAGTAGTAGAAGATCGTGCTAAGACATAATGTGGTAATACATGGCCTTTATTCCCTGAAATTGGGGTGTAGAGGAATGAATCTGCTCCTATTCCACAGGGAAGAGACGCAAGGCATGCAGAACTGGGCAGAGGTAGGTGAACATGAGAAATCTCTGTAGATTCAGGTTCCCGCACGTCAAGAAGGAGGCACATGACCCACTCACGTTGTAAAAGGGTTGCAAGGATCGTGCTTATCGCAATTGCATAGGCTAGGCCCAAGTTATAGATTTGTGTCTGCTCACCAGATGGATGGGGTTATGGACGGTGAATGGCAGGAAAAGCCTAAATCTATCATTTCTGCACTAAAACATTCCATTTTCTGAAGGTGCTGACACCTCATAGAAGATACACGCAGTGGGTTCAACTGCTGTTCCATGTTCTACAGGCCTGCAAAATGTATGCACACAATCAGATTTATTTACTGAACAGGAGGCGTACAAATCATGTGTGCAACGGGAAGTCACACTCGCAAAATCCCTAATACATGCATAGAAAAGGAGAACATGCAGGGCTCTAAACAATTGAATAAACGTTAATATTTTAGAGCTTCTTGATTCAAAGAGAAATTGCCTTTTGTTGTCACATCACAAATGACCCCCCAAGTAGCACAATAGAAAAAGTAGCTTAATTGGGTTTTTGTGCCTTCTTTTGGATCAAAACCAGGAAGGATATGTAGAGAGGTTGAACTATGTAACTTGGGATAGGGGGTCCAGGGGGTATAGGTGGCCTCTATACCCCCTAAGGCTACTCTATCTCACCATCACACATGGGATAGAGAAAAAAATCAGGAACCCCCTTTATTTAAAAAATATATATTATGTTGTATATAGATAGATAGATAGATAGATAGATAGATAGATAGATAGACATATATATTACAAGAGGCTGTTTGTGTTAAATGTTAGGAGTTGTCAACCAACTCAAATGTCCTTGCAACATTTTTATGGAAATATGCAAGCAATTTTGCAAATGTAAGCATGCAAGTAAACGTGAGTATGGGCAGTTGAGTTAACCCTGAACTGGACTGACCACTTGACTCCAGACAGATGGACAGAAAGAATAACTATTGACCATATAAGACTGTAGCACTAGAACTCATAATCCTTCCCAGTTGTTATTATTTAATTATTGCACTTTGATTGAATATGACAATAATATATGTACTCGCATGTGTATGTTTTCATTATTTGTTTTGGGTTTTTTTAGATCCACGTTCCAAACCACGGTTAAATAATTAAACAATCTGAATATTTTTCCATTTCCTTATTAAATAGTGGCGTTGCTCCAGAATTTATTAAAGCACAGAACAGATTACTTGGTTATTCAAGCTGGAGTATATGTGTTTTATTATTTTGTACTGGAAATCCATTGCAGGGGATTACTTGACAAATGGCATGACAAAACTATAAAACTAATCAAAAAGCATTTATACTTCTATCCTTATCTTAACGTGTTATTTTATATTTGTATTTCTCTGAAAAAACTTATATATCACCGTATTTTGGCCAACTTTCACTAGAGTAGAAAAAAAGTCAAACTCCTCTTTTTAGTTTGAGCTCCCAATTAAGGGTTAGGTTACCTGTCCTCTTGCTTATGACAGGTACTAGGGTTGGAACACCAACTATTTGGTCTTGGTTTAGTAACATTACATGTAAGTTAAGACTCACCTCTCATAGGTTGCCTTGCCTTGGTAAATTTACATCCTTTGGCCAAAATGCAAGCCTCATGTTTAATGAAAGTATTTATTTTTAGGTTCGTATTTGAATCCCCATAACATTACCTTCTTTGTTCTTCAATGGGTTGCCCTTAAACCTACTAAAAACAATGCATTGTGAGCCCATACATGTACGTGCTTTGTCATGAAGGGGTTAAGCATATACTTTTATATAAGAAACCGATCGCTAATAATAGAATGTCATGACATGAGGTCTTTCTCACAAAATGATAACTTGGCAAGACGTAGCTGGTTCAATTACTGAGCAAAGGTTCGGATTCATCCGCAGTAACACTCAGTTGATATACGTAGTGATTGATCCAAATTTATCAATTTACAGACAAATTAGATCACAAATTAGCATATGTGTAAGGTAGAGTTTTACTATATATATATATATATATATATATATATATATATATATATATATATAGTAAAACTCTACCTTACACATATGCTATGTGGATATTGTTATTATTTCTAATTCAGTTATTTCTCCTCCTGTTAGGTTGATGATTGTTGGCGATTGGTTCGGGCAGCCTTTGTAAGGGTAGGAAGGAGAAGAAAGAGAAATTCACAGGAGATAGATCAGATAATGCTAGTCATGCCATATGAAGCCATAGATATCCGGGAGATATCTTCAAAGCAGTTAATGCGACTGACAAGTAGACGTAGTTGTAAAAAGTAAATGTATGTAGTTTAAAAGCTGTGATGTCAATAGATCATCTTTAACTGTCTTAAATGATTCTTTAAAGGGTTTCATCAACTTGAACCTTCAAACAGTTGTCTGTGAACCACTTTTTAGGTGTTAATGATTATTCAGAGTCCTTTTCTCTCCTAACATGTTACTGAGTCATACTAAATTCAGTTCTAAGAAAAGTGGAAATTGTTTCAATGAGGTAACTTGCAATGAAACCAGGTTTTATATCTGATTTCAGACGATGTGTTTGCACAGTTCTGCTGCATCCATTCTCCTTGTCCTTGAAGGTCCATGAAGATGTCTCCAGCTCTATGCACAGCATGTTGGTAAAGTGCATTCAGTGCTCTCTCTTAGTGAATCTGCAAACACCTTATCTTAAAATGGATTTTTATTGGGTCTGCACTGCAAGGTGTTCGTTTAGCAGATCTCAGGACAGTGGATTTCCACCGATCCACAGTAGAGCCTCTGCAGTGTGAATAGAATGATGGAGGCACCGACGTTCTTATTTTCTGCTAATTTCACATGGAAGAGAAATTGGTAATCACATTTTTCCAGTGGATTGTGGGCCAACACAACATAAGACGTAGAGGCAGTGCCATGACTAGAATGTCCCATTTGCAGACAGATCCAGATGGGGCAGAAACAAGAACGGTGAAAGCAATCATGTTGATTTTATTGCAGGACGTATCCAGCAATTTCAATAACTGCAGTCCTTCAAGTGCACACAGGATACCCTCCAACAGATTCTGCTTTATTATCAATCTCAGTCTATGGGTATGAAAACCAGGTGCCTTTCCCAATTGCAGAGATCTTAAAAATCAAGGATGTTGAGTGTGTTGTCTGGAGGCTTGACAACCGGGATCATTAAACACTTCCTACTCAGGACGGCACATAATCCCGACGCAATCCTAGGTGAAAGTGAAGCTGTGCTTGTTTGGGAAATTAAGATCGCACTGCAAGCTACAAGCATTAGCAGCCAAGCAGTGGAGACATTAGGGTTTGGTCCCAAACAATAACCAGATACTATCGACTGCCCAGTGCTCAGCAGAACGAGGTATGAAGAGACAGAACTTTAATAATATTCATAATTCTAAAACAGAACTTTAATAACAGTGTTCTAAAATGTAACTTTAGTAATTCTAAAAAGGAAGTTTATGATAATAGTGATTATTATTTAAATTAATAATAATAAACCATGAAAATATATATATAGTTGTACTAACCCAAGACAAAACATTGCCAAGAAAGATTGTTTTACGTTCCGGAGATGTGCATATTGATCAAGGATTATCATAAAAGAATCATTCTCATCTAAATCCCATCTAAATCTCAAGACATCTGAGTTTCTGCCACATGTCAAATCAACTCATGATAATACCAATTTTGTTGCATCTTTGGTGACTCATCTGTGTCTTGAGAAATACCCATAATTGCAATTTCTGATAAATTATGCATTATAGGTTAGCCCAACCTCCAATACTTTGCATTTAATTTAGCAAAAACCTGTAACAAGTTAAAAATAAGTTTTCATGGATTTCTTTGCAATTATTACGTCTTTCTCTACATATATCATGACTTTCCATTACCTCAACGTCCGCCCCTCTTAACTGATGAGCAACTCTAGAATTCCACCTAATTCCAGAATTCCTCCAAAATCTCTGGCACTTTCACAATGCTATATTGGATGCCTCCCTGCTAGTATCATTTTGATGAAGTAAACATATTATTTCAATTCTTCATTTTATGAATTGAATACTGATCAAAATCTGTTGAAAAGTAGATTTTGGCTATTAAACCTTGTTGTGTTTCTATATACAGTATAGAGTAGAGAAGGGTATCAAAGAACTCAGTAAATAGAGACAAACTGACGTAATGCAATTTATGTGACTCATGATATAGCGGAGCTTTCACCAACAATAAAAGTAAACAATTTGGAGTGCCATGTACTACATGGAAGATTGGGGGTCGATCTTATTACAGTGAGGCTGAAATAGCTTTAAATTTGGGGAAATAACAGTCTTTAGAGTAATGACACCCAACATTAGAGGAAGGCCCAGATGAGGTTGTCCCTCAAAAACCGATATGTTTTTTGTTTTACAACCTAATATTATAATGCTCGATTCCACACTAAGTCCACAAAGCATTCTGATGAATAATATACGGATCTCCACTTCTATAAGCTGTAGGATCATTTGTTTGAATATTCTAGGTGAGCCGGTATGGACTTGAGCAAAGATCTGGCCAAGTCCAGATCTTGTTTGAGCATTTACTGACCTGGTCAATGGGTCCTTGCACACATCTGGAAGAATAAAACTTGGCTACCTGTATCTCGGGAGATGGGCAAGGTCAGCTTGTTGCTGGCCTCCGCTCAGCCCCAGCTCAGATCTTGCCACACTACACTCACACATGATTCTCAACCACGAATTAACAATATGCAAAGAGCGAATATACAATAAAGGGTTGAGTAAAGGTGGACATTTCCCAAACACACACACATGAAATAGAAGATGAAATAAACGTCAAGATGGGCATAAAAGTAGAGGTTGCGTCAACAACTGTTTCGCATATTCTAAAAATGGCGGCAACGCTGTCCACCCTTACCAGGAAAATATAGTTTCTGCCAATGTTATCTATGTCATGCTTTGTGCTTTTTATGTTGCTCCTCACGTGATGTTTCAGGAGGTAAATAGAGCTGGGATGTACTTTATCTCATGATTGCGTGGATATTTTAAGAATGTTCCCATCAAAATATTTTTTTTGAACCATGTGTGCTGTCTCGAAAACTATTTAAGTCACATGGTTTCTGCAAATGTTCCCACAGGAAGAAGATTTCTCTTTTTACCCGGGTCTTATCCCAAGTCGTGTGTTCAGAACTTGCTTGTTCACTTACATGAGAACGTCAGCTTGAAGGAAAATGTGATTATTATACCTACATGACTTATAAACCTGTTTCATGAGCTGTTCTCGGATTCCACACAATTGCAAAATATGCAGATTGCAGAGTTTTCTGCTAATTTATCATTTCAATAAATACAAGTTTATTGGCAGGGTTACAAGTACGCATATTGACAAAGCTTGTTATATATTCAAAACCATGTTAAACAAATAATACACATATTTTAGTAATGCTATATTTATATGTCTATTTTATTGTACACTGTACCCCGCATTCATTAACATATATCATATTCAATATTTCAAAGCGCTGCAAAATAAATAAGCTGATATGTTACCAGCATTTGATAATAATGCCATGTGACAAAAACAAAATAAATGAAAAACGTTCTATCATTTATGGGATCTGTCCACAAGATGCATGTTCATAAAATAAATAATAGTATAATGCGGTAAATTATCTGCATTCCAGAGTCTGAAATAACAGTTATGTTTGATTGTTGTAATCAACCCTTATTTTCTTTATACCACATTTTATTGCAACACAAGATTTATTGATATTTCTTAAGACTTACAGTAAAGCCAATTAGGAACACAGTAAACAGATAAAAATCGAGATGGGATACGTGACCTTTTAATCAAAGGAGATTAGCAGCTAATAAATGTCCTGGAATGCACGTGGAATAAACTCACTTCCATGTAGGGATCTAACGGATACATTGTGACAACTGGCTCAATAATGACCGAAAGAATCAACTGAATAAAGGGGCAGACTGCCCGGAAAATGATGCCTTTTTAATTTCACAGACCAGTAAAGCTAAGTATGCTTCATCTCTCTTCCCCTGCACCAGTACTCGGAGACACGTTTCTGACACCACATGCCCGCCGACGTATTCTCAGCAAAAGCCAGCAGATCACTGTCGGTGATGTTAGGTTCCTTCTACAGGCAACATTTATAGGGACATTCCAGCCAGTATACGAGTATACCATGTAAATGATAGCTATGTGGTCCCTTTAAATGCTCCTGGTGATGCTTTTGGAAATGCAGAATCCCCCCATATGCATTTGGCCCATCCCCCCATACCCAGCTATTTTGCATGATATACTTGCTGCCAGTTGACATCAGCGTTGGCTCGGTAAACACTGTGGGCAGACCTCTGTGTACATGCTCGACAAGCTCTCCCATTGAGTGGGAGTGCTTTCCTGCCACTGATTGGCTGCTTGAAACAGCCAATCAGTAGCAAGAAATGTTGGGCCACTAAAGAGGAGGGCAGCTGCAGCAACAGGGCTGCAACTTCTAGGTCAGGTAAGTGTTTTTTTCTTTTGAAGGATAGATTATTTGATGCAAGGGACATTAGATTAAGGGACATTAAGAACAAAGGGTATTTTTTACTTATGGAGGATGCAAGTAGAGTCCTGGAAGTGTACTACAACTTCCTGCTTTAGTTGACCCTCCTTCCACCTGGTGATGAATTTACCTTGAGTGATGCCCTAGGCCTGATTGACCCCCAGCCACCCCCTTCTGCTGAGCCCTGCTATATACAAATATGGATATGCAAGTACGATATACACAAAGAAATGAGAG
The DNA here is from genome assembly GCA_009364415.1 of Spea multiplicata. Classification (NCBI taxonomy): domain Eukaryota; kingdom Metazoa; phylum Chordata; class Amphibia; order Anura; family Pelobatidae; genus Spea; species Spea multiplicata. The sequence continues at coordinate 4,959 of VKOC01021305.1, read as the reverse complement.
AGAACAAATATACTGGTGGGTGCATTGGATGCCCATTCATCATATCTGATGGGTGCTAACATAATAAATTCATTTGAGAAAATCAGGAAATAGACATATAAGAAAAATTATTAATAATTATTAATGCTACACTTTTAAGACAATAAGTCTGATTTCAAGATCAACAAGTGTTGATAGGAACCATTTAATAAGATTTATAAAACTGTCTGTAGGTTCATAACAACTTACGTTTTTTTAGGCTAGTGAATGAACTCATTCATAACAATATCCAACTAATTCACAGACCTTAAGCTGGAAATCACTAGTTTGACTTACATGGTCCTTATTTCACAATTATTCGATTCTAAAATAATTTTATTTCTACGTGTTCTCATTAGATTTGGCTTGAGAATATACTAGACGCTGATTAGGCAGTCTCTGAATCCGTGATGTGATTTACAGTACTTTAAAAAAAAAAAAAAAAAGGAACAGAAAAGCTTTGGTGAAGCAGCGCAGAAACGTTGGTGGACTGTATGTACCAGACAGCCGCGGTACGGAGACCAAAGCCTAGATAGCATAGTTTCTCTGTTACATAAGATTCCAGATGTGATGCGTGAACACAGCCTCAGATGTTATCCCTTAACCTTTAATAATCCCAGAGTGCAGTCGAAATATGTGAAGTCACATAATAAAGCATAACTATTGGAACTTTTATCAGGCTTCTTTTTGGGAGGTGGGGGGGGGGGGTTCTTAAAGCTAACAATTTATTTTTAAAGACATTTTGAGATTTACAAATTTGGCACATGGGGAATGGAGAGAAAAATGTAAAAATTGAAAATAAATCTCTATCTTGAACTGAAGAGATAATATCCTTTAAATGTAATTTAATTGAATATAGACATTTAATTTCTATAGCAAACAATGCTCTGAAACTCATACTCATGAAAGATTACAGAATTAACCCCTTAAGGACAATGGGCGGTCCCTAACCCCATTGAAAACAATGCATTTTGAGCCCGTACGTGTACAGTCTTTGTCATTAAGGGGTTAAAGGCCCTGTTGCACGTACTCTGCTACATTTTACTCCTCTAATCAAATTCTGCACACCGTTACTACTTCTGCTATATCCCCAAACCCATTCTGGAAATAATTCTTTAGTCATGTCAAGTTTTCACTTGATTTTTGAGGGAATCCTTCCACATCAGGTGATACAAAAATAGCCCCAATCACCAACTTACGTAGATAGCCCTGTTTTGCAGCTGCCTGTGCGATACCTTGGAGTCCTTCGTAAAACGTTACTTCTTATCAGGCCATCACAGAAAAGGATATAGAGTCACATAAACGTTCAGGACCTCAGAGGCCTCTTCTTCAGATGGGGAAGAAAGGACTCAAAACCTATTAAACGCTACGCTGAACCAGTAAAAAGTACCAACTTCTACAAAAGACGCCATCTTGTCTTGGACCAATGAACAGGGCCGGCCCAAGACAAAATGCCGCCTGGGGCGAAGTTTAAAATGCCGCCCCCCCCCATTATCTACCCTTCCTCTCCCTCCGTCCCTTCCGACCCCATTATCTACCCTTCCCCCCCCCATTATCTACCCTTACTCTCCCCCCCTTGTACTTACCTTTCAGCAGTCCTGCGGCGAGTCTCCCTGTTCGGTCTCGGTGCCGGCTTGTAATGCTGAGCAAAAAATGGGGCACCCTTTTAAGACAAAGCTTTCTAGATTCATCTATAAAATAAACATAGAGCTGTGTTTAAAAAATGAATATTTTATTTGATATTTTAAGGAAATTGCACCTCCAGAACATGTACAGCCGCTACATAGACCAGGTGAGCTTCTCGGGAAGCAATGGGTTACTTGTTTTAGAAAACAGACATTTTTAAACAGTGCTCCGCTTTGCACGTAATAGAATTTAGTGAATAAATCCCCAATTATCTCTCCTATCTTCAGTACAGTGTCCTGCCACGTGACTGTGTTTTATTATTATGTAACAGCAATACTCTAAGAAAAACATCTTCCATCTGCGGCGGGCTCAACCGTTCGAGTACATTTTTAAGGATTATCCTCTCTGATGTTACCACGGAAAACAAAACGCAGTAAATCTTTGCCAAAATGAGCATAGCGACACGTGAAGCCCTTCCTGTGATCACGGTCCGCGTGTCCATCGGTTTCAAAGTGTGGTCGTTATCACTGGGAGAAAAAATCCTTTGTCTTATTTTTCCATTGAATTGGATTTTCCTGGATACATACAAGGCATTTCTAGTTATAATATAAAATTATAAAATGATCAATGTATTAAATAATTATAATAATAATATAAAACAAGAAAAATATCATTATCAATACTAAATTTATTATCTTTATAATTTTTTTTCTTCTGTTGTTATACGGAAACAGGTGTAGATTAGGAATGTCTTTTTCCTTTTTGATGTTCTGAATTGGCCGGATTTTCTTCCTCTTCTTTTTTTTTTGAGCTTTTTCAGGTCATTCGGATGAGGATATGAATGAAGTCATTCTAGGGCTGCACCTGTTTAGGAAGGTCGTGTTTTGTGATTTATCTTTGAGTTAACGAGGTCAGGATATGGAAGCTCCCAACAGGATAGGACGACCTGGACAAAGGAGATGACATCACACGCACAATTTATGACAGAATCTTTCTTCTAATGCTTAAAAATAAAAATAAAAATATTCACAGCATGGCTCAGCTCTTGCTTTATGTAAAAAAATGACCAATCTATATTTTCTTAACAATAAAAGCATTTAGAAGATCTTGATGCTAATCCATGTTTCCAATCCGATAAGACTTTGCCATGTTATATCTGTATTTTGTAAAATCTAAACATTTCAGCCCTCAATTTTATTATAAAACAATGCGAAAAAATAATAAACAAGGCACGCTGGCTCATTTATCATTCATCCAGTTTGTTTTTGACATAAGAGAATAGATTTTTTTCTGCTTTGTAATTGCTTTAATATGGTTAAAAAATAAAGTTAAGATCAATTTCCAGCACCCAATACAGGGGGATTTATGTGAATTTTTAATTTGTGTGAGCCAGCTTACTAATGTCCTCTATTTGTAAAACTATTTAACATCATCAGAATGAAACATAAAAGAACACAAATTACACTGCACTTTGAAGGACGGAATATCTAGAGTTAAGCAAGAAAATATGCAAAATTTAGCCACGAATAGTTTAAAACCAAACAAGAAGAAGAATGATGAGGCGCACAAAAATGAGCGAAAACAGGTTAAATGTTTGGTGTCATAAAAAATATAATATCACATAGTCCATGTCACCAACACATGTATTATGACCTCATAAATATGGGTTAGATTATCACGCATTTAAGAAATCTTAATGCCCCCAATTTAGTGTCAGTGCATGTTGATGAATGAGCAGTTCTATACAATGTATCTGTACCAAGAGACGATTATATAGCTCATGGGCTTAATAAGTGTACGTTAAGGGCTACATAGCCGGGTTTCCAAATAATTCAAAGTTATGTTATAACAACAGTCTCTCTTGATCATTAAAAACATAGTTGTCAACCAGCCAAACTCTACACAGTTCTATAAAATCCACAGCCAAATTAAGAGTTAATATGATAAACTCTATGAATGGGCCAGGAAAGTATTTATAAATTAAAAATATTACATGATTGCTAGGGGCACAATTCTCCTCGTACCCCCAAATGTTTCTCCGCACAGACGGTTCCTATTTTCTGATACTCTATTTAACTGCATCATTAAATAACGGTTCAAAATTCCCCTAATTTATGTTTCTTCTTATGGAATTGTACAGTGCAGCGGAATATAATAATACAAATAATAATAATAATAATAATAATGGTTTGCTTATTTATTTATAGATAATATTGTCCAACCCATGCTGGAGAGGTTAGGGGTTGTAACAGATGTAGAGGATGTAATGTTTATCGGCACAATGAGAACTTTTCAAGGCATATGTTCTAATGCATCCTGATCCTCGCCGTGAGAACAACAACATTTAGCAAATGTTTTCAGAGCCTATATGTGCAGACAGAGTTAGAATACCTTTGTTGATATGCAGTGAAGGGAAAAGTATTTTATTGTGCAATGATTTTGAAATGTATAGAAAGTGAAAAAAATGCATAAAACTCCCGCAGTAGATCGTACGGATGGACCGTTAATGGTACATTTCATCCCTCATATTCACTTTAATGCATATAATAAAAAATGGGACCTTTCTAAGGCAGGCTACCAGAAACTCTTCCACTTCTGAGGGAGTGGCTTTGTGAGGGGGTGGGGCTAACCACATGTGGGGCAGGGCTAGCCATGGGACCCCAGGCAGTCCCGAGTAGGAGGGAAAGTGGGCGCGGCCAAACACCACGCCCCCTGTCTGAAGAAAGAGAGAAGTGGCCCAGAGACCCAAGAAAGCAGCGCTTCACTCTGAGACTCCAGGGCAAACCATGAGGGAACCCAGGGATGTATATTATAGTTAAGTGTAACCTTTCAATGAACCTTTAACCCCTTAAAGACAAAGCCCATACAGGTGCCGGCTCAAAATGCATTGTTTTCAATTGGTTTAGGGAGCGCCCATTGTCCTTAAGGGGTTTAATACATAGAAGGATTCGTTAGAATTCCCTCAATGCGTTTGTTCTCTGTCCCTTACCCACAGGGACTGTGTTATGTGTTACGTAATATGATACCGTATTTTTCGCTCCATAAGACGCAGTTTTTTTCCTCCCAAAGTGGGATGAAAAATCAGCCGCGTCTTATGGAGCGAAGATGCAGCTCCATCTTCGCTCCATAAGCGTTTGTCTCGGGTGCCGGCGCTTTACGCTGGGCGCCGGCATATGACGTCAGACGCCGGCGCTCAGCAGTGAAGCGCCGGCACCCGAGACAAACGCCTCACGCTTCCAACACAGGAGTTTAAGGTAAGTGACCGGGGCGGCGGCGAGATCCTGAGAAGGGGGGGTTAGGGAGTTAGAGGGGAGA